>SJYT01065863.1:35518-97977 GCA_006410635.1 Cephalophus harveyi | reverse complement strand
TCTTTCAGGATTTGAAACAGCTCAACTGGAATTCCATCACCTCCACTAGCTTTGTTCATAGCGATGCTTTCCAAGGCCCACTTGACTTCACATTCCAGGATGTCTGACTCTAGATGAGTGATCACACCATCATGATTATCTGGGTCGTGAAGATCTTTTTTGTACAGTTCTTCTGTGTATTCTTGCCACCTCTTCTTAATATCTTCTGCTTCTGTTAGGTCCAGACCATTTCTGTCCTTTATCGAGCCCATCTTTGCATGAAATGTTCCCTTGGTATCTCTAATTTTCTTGAAGAGATCTCTAGTCTTTCCCATTCTGTTGTTTTCCTCTATTTCTTTGCATTGATCGCTGAAGAAGGTTTTCTTATCTCTTCTTGCTATTCTCTGGAACCCTGCATTCAGATGCTTATATCTTTCCTTTTCTCCTTTTCTTTTCGCCTCTCTTCTTTTCACAGCTATTTGTAAGGCCTCCCAGACAGCCATTTTGCTTTTTTGCATTTCTTTTCCATGGGGATGGTCTTGATCCCTGTCTCCTGTACAATGTTTAGTTGCTCAGATCTGTCCAACTCTTCGCAACCCCATGGACTGCAGCCTACCAGGCTCCTCTGTCCATGAGATTTCCCAGGCAAGAGTACTGGAGTGGGTTGCCACTGGAAACCACCAAAAAAAAAATACCACATATTCAAAGACAAAGAAGAAGCTGCATCTAGATGGTAGGAGGGGTGCAATCATGATAAAATCAAATCCTATACCTGCTGGGTTAGTGACCCACAAACTGAAGAACAATATACCAAAGAAGTTCTCCAACTGTTGTGAAGGTTCTGAGCACCACATCAGGCTCTCCAGTCTGGGGATCCGACAAAGGGACTGGGACCCCCAGGGAATCTGACCTTCAAGGCCAGCGGGATTTGATTATACAACTTCCGCAGGACCGAGGGAAGCAGACTCCAGTCTTGGAGGGCACAAATAAAATCTTACTCATACCAAGACCCAGAGGAAAGGAGCAGTGACCCTACAGGAGACTGAACCAAAACTACCTGCTAGTGTTGAAGGGTGTCCCACGGAAGCATGGGTCGGGAGGGGCTCACAGTGGGGATGGGGCCACTCACAGCAGCAGTCCTAGACGGGCCCCTTGGCATAAGCCGCCCTGGAGGTTGCCATTAAGCCTACCATAGAGCCCACAGACCCCAGGGCTGGGTTGCCTCAGGCTAAACAACTACCAGGCAGGGAGCACAACCCCACAGCGATTATCAGCAGATAATCGGATTAAAGCAAAATCAGGCTTCCCTGGTGGCTCAGATGGTAAAGCCTCTGCCTGCAATGCAGGAGACCTGGGTTTGAACCCTGGGTCAGGAAGATATCCTAGAGAAGGAAATGGCAATCCACCCCAGTACTCTTGCCTGGAAAATTCCATGGACTGAGGAGCCTAGTAGGCTACAGTCCATGGGGTCGCAAAGAGTCAGACACAACTGAGCGACTTCACTTTCACTTTTCTTCACAACAGAGCAAGACCCAGTTTTTCCCACCACCAGTCCCTCCCACCAGGAAGCTTACACAAGCCTCTTAGCCTCTTCCATCAGAGGGCAGACAGAAGCGAGAAGAACCACAATTGGCTAGAACAAAAACCACATTACAGAAAGTTAATCAGGATGAAAAAGCAGAAAGCAATGTCCCAGATGAAGGGACAATATAAAACCCCAGAAAAACAACTAAATGGAGATAAAGGCAACCTTTCAGAAAAAAGAATTCAGAATAAAGATAGTAAAGATGATCCAGAATCTCGGGAAAACAATGGAGAAGGTGCAAGAAATGTTTGCCGAAGAACAAGAACTAAAGAACAGTGACGAATAATACACTAGAAGGAATCAATAGCAGAACAATGTTCCTTACTCTGTAAATAAGGTCCCCACAGTCCTCACAGATATATCACGCTGGCTCAAAAAGGAAAAAAAAGAAAGTGATTCTTAGTTAACTGATTATCTCATTTCAATACAAGTGTGTTTAACTCTTAGAGGTGGACTTCAGTGCTCAGAAGGCCAACATTTGGTCCTCTGGAAACTGGAAACCATATTAGGAGCAGATTCTTGTTCATCATGAATTCAGAAATGAGGATGGGACCAAGAACAGAAGGGTAACTCAAACACTGTTGAGGACTTCCCTGGCGATCCAGTAGCTAAGACTCCAAGTTCCCAAGGCAGGGGACCCAGTTTCAATCCCTGGTCAGGGAACTAGATCCTGCATGCTGCAACTAAGACCCAGTGCAGCTAAATAATTAAAATTTAAAAAACAAAAGCAAAACTGTTTGTTGTATAAATAGCAGAGGTGCCTTTCTATGGGAGCCACCTGCCCTTGGCCCTCTGCCCTCCTGTCAGTTGAGTCTTGCTGTCAGCTCAGACTGCCTGGGGAGAGATATCCTGGCCACTTTTCTCATCTGTGATAATAGATAATAGATGAGAATTCCTTCTTCGAAGGATAGCTGCAGGGCTGAGATGGCCTGTGTGACTGCGCTTGTCTGTTTCCTTCCTCCCTTCCTATGGACAGTGAGGGAGAGGCCCGTAATGGCACAGCTCTTGCAGATCTCAGAGGGTCTGCAAGTTCATGTTCTCAACTGTTCCTCCACAGCACAGAGGTCAGAGTATGACCAGGATTATTACATAGCACCAGTGGAAATTCCAATGTCTTTATTTAACTTTTGGTTTGTTCATTGTGTTTTAAAAATGAATGTTGGGGACCTCCCTGGTGGTCCAGTGGTAAAGAATCCACCTGCCAACGCAGGAACACAGGTTCGCCCCCTGGTGCAGGGAAATTCCTCATGCCCCGGGGCAACGAAGCCTGTGTACCACAGCCCATGCTCTGCAACCAGAGGAGCCACCAAAAGGAGAAGCCCTCACCATGCACCGCAACTAGAGACAGCCCGAGGGCAGCAGTGCAGACCCAGCACAACCAAGAGTAAAAAACAAATAAGTAAATCATTAAAACGAAAGTCCGGGGAGTTATTCCTTAATGGATAGCCTCAGTTTGGCGTGATGAAAAAGTTCTGCAGATGGATGGTGGTGATGGGTGCCCAGAATGTACTGGAAACCACTGAGCTGTTCGCCTAAAAATGGCTAAAATGGTAGTCTTATACTATGTGTATCTTACCACAGTTCTAACTGTTAAGTCCACAGTAAGTTGCAAAGCACACAATCGTGATGGTACAAACTGTGAGCCAGAGGGGAGGCCAAGGATCCGAGGAAGAGAGGGAAAGGGCTGGAGCTGGGACCCCAGGAAAGGACCGAGAAGGGAAGGGTGGGAAGCCTCAGGAAGAGAATCGGCCCGCTTAGATGTGGGCCAGAAAGGGGAAGGCCTGTGGGGAGGGGAGAGAAATCCCAGGCAGAAGGGAGTTCCAGCTGGCAGGCTGCAGGGTGTGTCTTCTCAGGAACTTAAGTCTCAGAGTCCGTGCCTACTGCATGCCTTCCTCCACAGCCCCCAGGCCAAAGGTCAGCAGACAAGGACTGGGCTTTAATTTGGGGCATCTAATCTTTCGATCAGACTTCCCTGGTTGACTCAGTGGTAAAGAATCCGCCTGCCAGTGCAGAATATCCCCTAGAGAAGGAAATGGCAATCCACCTCTTGCCTGGAGAATCCCATGGACAGGGGAGCCTGGTGGGCTTCAGTCAGGGATTGCAGAGTTGGACACAACTTAGCGACTAAACAACAAATCTTTCAATCTGTCCCTTACATCAAGACACTCAGACACACAGGCCCTGTCCTACAGTTATCAGTGTTATTTTCCATAAGAAAACCAGGAGGGCCAAGCTCAACCCGAGGCTATGAGGCCAACCTAAAAAATGGCAACCCACTCCAGTGCTCTTGCCTGGAGAATCCCATGGATGGAGGAGCCTGGCAGGCTAGTCCATGGGGTCGCAAAGAGTTGGACACGACTGAGTGCCTTCACTTTCTAAGCATCATTATGACACCAAGTCCTGTGGATCTACCTGCAGGATCCCAGCACTGCCTATCATCTCTGAAGTCAGCCTTTGCCCTCAGCTACTGGGAGCTGATTTCTAGGCCTCTGGAATGTCCTAATAGGAGTCTTTGTTAGTCTGGGGACTTCAGATGTGATCTTATGACAAGGGCATTGTGAGACAGGGCCTCTGGAGGGGCTGGAGACTAAAAGTACTAGCCAGAACCTGAGGGAGGGGCTGGAGAACAAACATTAGCCACATGGGCCTCTGTGATTAAGCCTCAAGAATTAACTCTGGACAGTGAAGGGTCAGGTGAGCTTCCCTGCTCAGCCACACTGTGTGTGAGTTGGTCAGAAGGTCTGTGTTCAGGGCTCCACTGGACTCCTCTCAACTGGGAAAGCACCACTAGATGACCCTTCATGTTTGGATGCCAGATCAGCCGATCCCAGATGAGCCTGGGCTTGCGTCCTTGGTTTTTGAATGTGTGTCCCTTCTCTGGAGTAAATCTGTAATCTTGGTGCTTCTCAGTTCTGTCTTTCTAGCATATAATCCACTAAGGATGGTCACAGGGACTCAGAACTCACAGCTGATGTCTGAAATGAAGGGGGTCTTATGGGGACTGCACCTTCCGGTGGTGCGGTTTGCCAGTTCCTTGCTCCCCCACTCCCGACTACGTGCCTTACTACGACCTTCATCATCTGCCCACCCCTTGCCAACCAGACTTCACCCCAGTCCTCTCCACCTCCCCCCCCCTCATTCCTCATTCCACCCCGGGCACTGGAATTCTCCTTCCCAGACATCTAAGTAAAGTCCCTCCCGGATTTCAGACCTTTGATTCAATGCCACCTCCCTGGTGAGGCCTCCTCTAGCCCCGACCCCAGACTCCCTCCATGCCCACATACCTCTTTGTCTGCTCTACTTTTCCCTCTTTGAACACCATCACCACGTCCACCAAACTCTAAACTTAACGCATCTCATTTCTTCTCCGTCTCCTCACTAGAGGATAAGCCCTGAGCACACAGGGATCTTTGCCTTGTTTCCTCCTGTAAACCCAGGACCTAAAACAGTTCCTGGCACATGCTGAGTGCACAATAAATCCTTGTTGAATGAAGAACCTGCAGTACTTGTAGAAAACAGGCCACCCCACACCCACCTTTTCTCCCAGAAAGGCCAAGACTGCAAAACAGGAAAAGTGACCATGCTTGGCTGGAGACCACTGTTGAGGGAGGTTAAAAAAAAAAAGAAAGAGTCAGCAAGAGCCGAGACCTCCAGGAGAGAGCACCCTGTCCAGGCTCGGGGAGGAGGTAGGGTGCTAGTCCAGCCTAACGCCTCCTGGCTGTTCTGACTTCGGCAGGAGCCTTCTGCTCTGGTCCTGATCACTGTGAGGGGGTCCAGTAGGGGAAAGGGGAAGGAGAGAGAAATTCCTGCATTGACACCAGGTGGAAAAAAGACATGGCCTCACCAGGCAGGAGTGACTTTTATTTGAAACCAGAAAACACCCTATTTGGGGGTTCATCTGTAACAGTTTAAAAAAAAGGATAGAGAGAAATCAGAACCCAAAGGGCTTGGGGAGGGGAGGGGAAGGGTAGTGGGCCCAGGTCAGGCCACGTAGGGGAAGCGGAACAGTAGCCCCTCGTGAGGTTGTAGGTTCAGGTGCTCTAGCTCAAGGGAGGTGCCTTCCTCACGGCCTGGCTGGGTGCTGAGCAGCAGATCCACCTTGGCTGGCAGGCTGGTGCCGGTGGGCAGGCTGGAGGCCCCCAGCCTGGCCAGTTGGCCCACATCCCCAAAGTTGAGCACTACGAGGAAACGCTCGTTCTGGTCCCACTGGCGGATGTAGGAGAAGAGGTCGGGCCCCGAGGAAAGATTGTAGAAGTCTCCGTGCAGCAGGGAGCGTTCCTTACCCCTCTGATCACTCAGCCAGCGGAACAGGGATAGGAGGGAGCCAGGGTCCTCACTCTGGCCCTGCAAACGGTGATAAAGTGATAAAGATATTTCAGACAGGGACGAAGGGCTCCCCAGGGCACAACGTGCTACCAGCCGCCGGCCCCCACCCCTTGACGATCAGGCCCTGCCCGTGGAAAACACTTACCTTCACAGTCATGCTGATGTTTCTAGATGCTGAGGTGTTGGGAAAGCTGGATTCATCCCACAGCATGACTGGGGCCTTCACAGGCTGAAAACCAGGCAAAAGAGGACTTTGAAACAAACCTAACTGCTCTCCAACTCCTCTCCTCATTTCCAGATTTATAACCTCCTCTACCTCAGGCCTCGCACACTGTCCCCTCAGCCTGGAGGGCGCTTCTCCCAGATAGCCACAGGCCAGTCCCTCACTGTGCTCTGATCCCTGCTCAGGGACCTCCCTCAGGTTTTCTGAGGCCACTGGATATAAAATCGACTGTATCCCCTGCTCTCAAAGCCCTGTACCCTGCTTTCTTTTGCAAAGCACATGTCAGCACCGAGCATCCTTATTATATGTGCTCACCATCTAATTTCACCACCTCCAGCTCTTTTGTGTACTGCTGTATTATCTGTGCAAAACACACACTCTGCCAGTTTTGTGGAATAAGTGAAAAATGGGTTTTATAAATGGGGTTCCCAGGTGGCACTAGTGGTAAAGAACCTGCCTGACAATGCAGGAGACATAAGAGATGCAGGTTCAATTCCTGGGTCGGGAAGATCCCCTGGAGGAGGGCACGGCAACCCACTCCAGTCTTCTTGCCTGGAGAATCGCTATGGACAGAGGAGAATGGCAGGCTACAGTACACAGGGTTGTAGAGTCAGACACGACTGAAGCAACTTAGCACACGCATACATGAATTTTATAAATATCAGCTCAATGTCAACCTTCAACCTTGTGGCTAAAGCCAAGTGGGCGCCTTCATGGTCTTACCCCACTTCGGCTCTCACTGTGTGTATCTGGTCCCCTACAAAGCTCTGAGCTCCTGGACAGCACAGGGCCTAACCAAGAGTAGCCAGTGTCCAGTGAATGAACAAATTACTAAGTAACAGCTACTATACTGAACTCCTATCAGGGAGTGGGCACTGCACTGTAAATATGCCTTCCTTCAGTCACGACTGCTCTCTGCACGCGTTAGTCACTCAGTCACGTCCAGCTCTTTGTGACCCCATGGACTATAGCCCACCAGGCTTCTCTGTTCATAGCGATTCTCCAGGCAAGAATTCTGGAGTGGGTTGCCATTTCCTTCTCCATACTACTATATAAGGAATGCAATTATTGCAGAAAAAATGATTAAGAGTTAGAGAGAGAAAATAACTTGCCAAGGCCACACAGTGACTGACCGGGGGGGCTGACTAGCAAACAAGCTTTCCTTCCCAAGGCTCATGGTCTGTCCGCCACCAGCCACAGAACCATTGTGATGGATGAACACAACCTCTCCCATTGTGCTGGGCAGGCAGCAAGCATTACCTGTCCAGAAAGGCCAGCTCCCTCCAGGCCAATCTCGTCTCCATAGCTGAACAGTGGGGTACCCGGCAGGGTGAAGAGCAGCAGCTGGTAGAGTCGGAGGAGTTGGGGCGACACAAAGGAAGTCAGAAGTCCCGCCTGAGACACCTGCAGGAATGGACACCCTCGTGAGCCCCCGAGCCCACTTCTGCCTCCACCTTCCAATGCCCTCTCTTCCAAAAGGCCTCCTGCCCCCTCTCCCACCACTGTGGTACTCACACTCCAGCTGCACCAGTTGCTGCCAAAGGCATCCAGATACTGGGTGACCAGGAAATTTGTATGATTCCCAGTTAAGCTGGACTGTGACAGGTAAGAGCTAGTCAACAACAGGTCCTTGGTGGGTTCGAGCAGCCTCAGGATCTGCTGAAGGTCGGAGGAGTCTGTGCCTGCAATCAAGAGCCTGCACAGAACAGAGCGGGAGATGAGGTTAGTACCGGACAAGAAAGGAGAATGGAGGCGAAGAAGGTTCTCTGGGCTAGGAACTGCCCCCTTTCCTGGGGCTCATACTCCACTGGGGGGGTTCCCAGAGTGGAGCTGAACTGGGGAAGCCGAGGTCTGGTACCCACCGATCCTCACTGACGCTCTTAGTGATGTTCTGCCACTCAGCTAAGAATGAAGACGGATCCTAAAAGGAAAAGAGCAGAGTCGTGAGGAAGGGAAGGCTATCGGGCCCTGGCAAGGCTCCTGTTCGCACATGGAAAGGGTACTCACTGTCAGATTCTGCACGTCCCGGACCTGAAACCCGTCCACACCAGTCTGCAGCCAAAACCTCAGAGCTTCCTATCGGCAGAAGGGCAGAAGTACAGAGGAAAGCTATCACTGCTGGTGCAAAGGCTCAGAAGATTCCAGCCCACACTAAATCTTGCCTACCCGATACTTCCCCGTGACCTCAGGAGAGGCGCTTGGCTTGAACAGTCTTACTTTCTTGCCTCTACTATAAACCTTTAGCCTTCAGTTCCACTTCCATTCCAACCCATCACTAATCCTTAGTGATATAGTGCTCTTCTGTACTCCCCCCCATGGTAAATCGCAAAGCTTTACCTTTAACACCTACAGGAAAGGCCTATACACCAAATGTTAACTTCCTTCAACACTTAGCATACGTAGAATGTTGATATACTCATTTTACAGATAAGGAAACAATGTCAGAGAAGAAAGGAGGCATGCCCAAGGCCACAATCAGAGAGCAACAGTGAAGGGACCTAAAATGCTAACCAAGATCCCAAGATGAGTATACTTACTCCTCTCCCAGTTTCTTGGAGCCTGGGGAGGGTCTAAGTAAAAGAGCCATTCAGAGCAAGACTCAGGATAAAAGCCTGAAATTCAAAGCACAGCCCCAGGGCAGTTTACCCAAAGATTTGAAAAGAGAAGCCAGCTCTGCAGAATAGGCCCAGGCTTGAAGCCCTGGAATTCGTGGGCACGTGACACAGGCCCTCACTCCCCGGCCCTCTCTTCTGGGTTCTCTCTCTGCTCCCTGTCTTCTCTCTTCTGGTCTCCATCTTCATCTGAGGCTACCACACTTCGCGCCTTAACATCTAAGAACGTTCTTTTCTCAATAACTTTTAAAAGGTCTTCTAGCAAGTGGCAAGGAATGAACCAAATGACCCCAAAGGTCAACTGAAATGCTGGGAGTACAGAATTCTACCTCAGAATCCTGGCTGCCAGCAGAGGGTCAGAGTCTGCCTCCAGTTTTGTTCTACCCCTTCTGAACTAGTCAGTGCCCTAGAACCCAGGCATTGGGAGCTGGGATGACTTTCAAAACCCCACTCCCAGTCTACAGGGTACAGAGTTTGAGCCTTACACCTTCAGAGAAGGCAGATTTGAGATTTAAGATTAATTGGGACCTTCAATCCCAGGACATATTAAAGCCCCTCTGAACCTTAGCTTCCTCACTTACAGACTTGGGATATGGGTAGGAACCTTGTTTGGTTATACAGGATTAAAGAAGGTATATAAAAATACTCAGCACGTTCCCAGACACATAGGAAGACCCCAATGCTTACAATTTCAGACTGGGCTGCCTTCCAAAACACATCAAATAAGAAATGGGAAACCAGACAGGACAGGATTCCCACAGAGAAAGGGCTTCCTCTGCCAAAAGGAAGAAAATTCACATCTGAAAAATTCCATCCTGGCACTGTCACCCTCAGAATCAGGGAAACAAGTGGTCAGAAAAGGAACAAACAAAAAGAGGGATGCACTGCTTGTCTATCCTTCTGCCTGCGGGAGGAGCGTGCCTGCTGGGGAACAAGGAGCCAGGGGCCCCTCAGGTGGTGCCAGGCTACGTTTATAGAACTCACTATGAAAGGGCCAAACAGCCCCAGCATCCGGCTCCCACCTGCCATCAGCACCAACACACTCACCTTCATTTTGACGGCCACAGTGTCAGTCTGAATGGATTGAAACCAAGGGTTCTGGCCCTTGTAGTTGGGAGTGAGGTCCAGGATGACCCGGATGCCTAGAACAAAGGAGGAAGAGGTGGTTGATAGAAAGACTTTGGGAGAAGGGAAAAGGAAGAAATCAACAAATACAAGTCGGTAGAACACCCCCTATGTATTGGTACAAAAGTTTAGATTCTAACCCTGGTGTAACTCATTTCATTGAAACAAAGATATGAGCAAGTATGGGAGATGTGTATAAGAGACAGGGAAATGGCAATCCACCTCTTGCCTGGAGAATCCCATGGACAGGGGAGCCTGGTGGGCTTCAGTCAGGGATTGCAGAGTTGGACACAACTTAGCGACTAAACAACAAATCTTTCAATCTGTCCCTTACATCAAGACACTCAGACACACAGGCCCTGTCCTACAGTTATCAGTGTTATTTTCCATAAGAAAACCAGGAGGGCCAAGCTCAACCCGAGGCTATGATACTTTCTTCAAAGTAGACAAGATTTTACTTTAACTTTTTTTTCCTTCAAAGGATCTACTCTTAAGTTTTAAAAACACTGATTTAGCAAAAGCCTACATTTTGCAAATAAGGGCACTGAAGCCCAGAAGCTAAATAACTGTACATCCAAGTATACAAAGCCTCTGAACCACCTGACAAATCCCGTTTAAATTGAAGCCTAACAAACCTCCCCTGGACCTGCCCTAGGAAAATTGTGAGCCAGTCAGCAATAAACCACATAAAAATCCTCTCCGGCCTTTCCCCTGGCCAGATGCCCAAGTCCTCTCTAGTCTAGGACACCCACTCTTCTTCTTAGCCGAGTGCAGGAGACTCTCAAAATCTTCCTTGGAGCCAAAAATGGGGTCGATCTGTTCCAAGTTGGTCTCTGTGAGGTCATCCTCCTGGTTCTTATGAATTGGGCCCAACACAATACCCTTCACCTTCAGGGTGCTTAAGTAATCGAGCCGCTCCTTAAGGCCTGAAATGGAGAAGCAAAGTTACAGTGAGGCCCCGCCGAAGCCCCTGATCGCCCCTATTAGGCTGGATCACCAGACTGAGACGCTGATGTAAGGCGGCTAGCAAGTTGCTTCAGAAACACGCTGCGACAGGCTACAGGCGCCGGGAAGGGGAGGGAAGCATGCTGAGTCAGCCACCCTCAGGAAAGAGCAAGTGGGGGGCAGCTTCCTTCAAAGAAAGCAAGGAGGGGCTACGTCTCGGGGAGCGGTCGCCAGTACCGAGTAGGGTAGAGAACCGTCTGAGTCAATCTGGGAACAGAGATCGAAGTTGGCGACCATTTAAACCAAGGAACCATGGGGTGGCAGGTGGGGACGCGCGGGGAGGGAGATGGGGGAGCCCAGACTCACCCGCTAGGTTGCCTGCATCGTGGCCCAGGAAGGCCCGAAGGTCTCCAATGCGGTAGAGGGCGCCCTTGTGCCACCATCTCTGCTCTGGCAGCGCGCGGCAGCGTGGCGCCTGCACGATTATGACCACGGCGCCGGCCAGCATGCCCAGCCAGCCGAGCCAGAAGAGCAGCAGCAGCGCCCAGCGGGTGCGTACCCAGGCGGGGCTGCCCGCCACCTTCAGCAGCTCCTCTTTAGACAGGCCCGTGAACTTGGCCTCGGCCGCCGCGTCCGCCTCGTCGTCGGCCACCTTGATCTTAACCAGACCATTCTTCTCGGTGCCGCCTGCCACGACCACGGCCATCGCCGCCCCAGACGCCGCGTTCATCGGCTGCTTCTCGGGTTCCAGCTCGTTCAGTTCCACTTCCTTCATGTCCACCTCGGTGTCCTGGCTCATGGTGCCTGCGGAAACGGAGACACGACGCAGTCTGCGGTCAGCTAGTGGCTGGACACCTGCCTGGATCTCCTGACCCCAGAATACACTCCCAGGCTTCCGTGGCTCCGCTTAGGTTCCCCTAAGTCTGCGGCGCGGCGGGCGCGGCCTCGGGGCCTGAGTAGAAGAGGAGAGCCCCGCCCCGCCCCGCCCCGCCCCCGCTTGCCCCTTAAAGTGGAACATCCTGGGTTGCTCTTTCAGGGACCGAAAGGGTGGGCGGCGGCCCAGGGAGTAACGTTAGGAACTCAACTCCGATGGCTGCGTGGTTCAATTCCCCTGGTCCATTTCCTCATCTGGAACCGTCTAGCCCTAACGTTCGGACATTTAGAAGGCTGAGCACGGAGCCACCTTTAGGCAGGCGGAGTCTGTAATCTGTCCCGCCCCCGGCCCCCGCTGGTCCTTCCAGCTGCCGCCTAAGTGGGCTAAAGGGGATATCCAGAACTGCGGGGGTTCTGAGCCTCTTCTTCGCCCACTCGGAAGGTTTGTAACTTCCGGGACACCAACTTCCACTTGCCCAGGCCACTTGAACTCAGAGGCAACGAAGCTCAACTCAGCCCTTTCCCCCCACCGGGCCTTGTCTTCTCAGGCCTCTGGGACTTGGCACTGGACCCCTGCTTTCCCGCAGGGCTTACTCCCACTCTTTCAAGATTATCTTGAGTGCAGTTTAATTAATTCATCATGCAGCAACTATTTACAGAGTGCCCATATAATAGTGTGCTTCATTAACTTTAGTGAATTAACCCTAATCTAGCCTTCTTCATGATATTTTATGATGAATCTGTTTGGACAGGAGAATTGCTGACATTCCCCCGTTTTACCCTACCCCGCCCCCACTTTCTGGCGCCAGGATGTCGGGCAGCTAGGAATCCGACATCCAGAAGAGACTGATAGATAATCTCGGGACTGACAACATGCAGGGGCTGGGCCTCTGCTGGAGGCATCCATCTTCTCACTACAGATCAGAAGATGCCACGGCCAGACTGTTCCCCACTTTTCAGGGCCTCCTGCAGATTAGTCCAGTGCCCCCCTCCAGGTGCCAGAGTTCCCCTACTTCCCTGTCCCCTCGCTGTGCCAGGCCTTGGAGGCAGCTGGTACTGCTGAGGCCTTACTGGCATATGGCCAGGGCCCCTTGGACTTGCCGGTTGTTGTTCAGTCGCTCAGTCATCTGACTCTTTAAGACCCCATGGACTGCAGCATGCCAGGCTCCCCTGTCCTTCACTACCTTTAGCTCAAATTCATGTCCATTGAGTCAGTGATGCCACCCAACCATCTCCTCTGTCGCCCCTTCTCCTCCTGCCTTCAATCTTTCCCAGCATCAGAGTTTTCCAGTGAGTCGACTCTTCGCATCAGGTGGCCCAAGTATTGCAAAGACCTTGAAAACCACCCAACTTCTCCCCGCAGAGGACCCTGAATTGACAGTGAGACAAGGTTCAGCCAGACATCAACACCATAAGGTGCCAACACTCTCAGGAACTTCTTGTTCCTAAGCAGCACCAGCTGGGTTATTTTCAGAGAGGACCTGAAGGAAGTTCTTTCTCCCTCTCCCACCTGGGCTGGAAGCCAAGATAGCTGTGTATTTGGAAGAAAACAGAAACCAAGATCTGAAGAAACAGAAGACGTACCAAAGGAGAGCCGAGGCCATGAAAAAGCTCACCCTCTGCCCTTCCCCTTCATTCCTCTCCCCTCTTCATACCAGACTCATCCCCATCCCCCACCCCAAGCAAGCAGGTAGAGGCTGGAGTTCAGACCTGTGCTCAATGATGATAGCAAGTCCAAGGTGCCCTGGCCATATGCCAAATAAGTGCCAACCAGACTGAACAGACTATCACCAGCATGAAAGCTCAAAGTTAAGAACTGTGGGGTCAGACACTCTCTTTGAGATGTTTCAACATAACACTCCCATACATACACACAGTATCTGACTCACAGTCCCCCACAGCTCCAGAAAGAGGAAGCCAATCCCCCCCTGCATTCGGTAAAGAAGCTAACAACTTGCCTCCCCAAGTTTATCACCCACCACACCCGTCACAGGGACCACCCTCCAACAACATCAGCCTTCAAACACCTGTTAGTCCTGCCACATAACCAGCTGTCAGGCCTCTGCATCTTTGTGCACGTCATCATCCCCTATGTGTTTTGACGTTCCTTTTCTGCCTCATAACCTCCAATTCATTCCAGACCTAGCTCAAATGATAGCTTCTCTCAAATCCCCAGAAAGAATTACTTTCCATCCACTGTGCACCTGTCTCTTCCTGGGCTGGAAGAGATCACATCCTGTTTGTTTATTACTTTTCCTTGTCTGAGTGTCGGCACTTCAAGACAAGTGGCAGAGCCTTGTGCTACCTGTCGATGAACCTGCCTGCTCAGACGTAGGCACTTTATAGTGAAGTGAAGTGAAGTGAAGTGGCTCAGTCTTGTCGGACTCTTTGCGACCCCATGGACTGTAGCCCACCACGCTCCTCTGTCCATGGGATTTTCCAGGCAAGAGTACTGGAGTAGGTTGCCATTTCCTTCTCCAGAGGATCTTCCCGACCCAGAGATCGAACCCAGGTCTCCCACATTGTAAGCAAGACACTTTACAGTCTGAGCCACCAGGGAAGTCCTAGGCACTTTATAAGTGTGCAGTAAATAAGCGGATGAACTATTACCATTAAAACCCAGTACTTCCCTTCTTAAAAGCAACTCAACAAAAGCAGCATGTATTTGAAAAGAAATGTGCACCTCAGTGTTCACAGCAGCATTTACAATTGTAAAAATATGGAAGGTGTCCTTCAACAGACAAATGGATAAAAGATGATATAGTATATATATATGTGTGTGTATATATATATATATATGTGTGTATATATATATATATGGAATCCTACTTAGCCATAAGAAGGAACTTTTGCCATTTGCAGCAACATAGATGGACTCTGAGGGCATTATGCTCAGTGAAATAAGTCAGACAGAAAGACAGATGCTGTATGATATCACCTATATGTGGAGTCTAAAAAAATACAACAAACTAGTACATAGAAAAGAAGCAGACTTGAATACAGAAGACAAACACGTGGCTACCAGTGTGTGTGTGGGGGGTACTCTATAGGGGTGAGAGACCAGGAGGTGCACACTACTGGATGTAAAATCGGCTCAAGGATGTATATAACGTGGGGAATATAGCCAATATTTGGTAATAACTGTAAATGAAAAGTAACATTTAAAATTGTGTTTAAATTTTCTTAATTAAAAAAAGGCAGGAAAAAAAGTAGTACGTGAAGATAAAGGGATAAAGTGAAAAGGAATTTAAACAACATTGTGTGGTATCAAGAGGAAGCTGTTTATGCAGGAAAACAAACCAAGACTTGTAACTGTTCAACCAAATAAACCCAAGTAATAAATCTGGTTGAAGGGGAGGACAAAAAAGGCAACAGAGCAAGATAGCAGAGAAAGAGGGCGGAAGGTGGCTAGAGATCCTCAATCCTAGTGTATGTTGCTAAATACAGAACTTAATATTTACTGTAGAATTCAAAGTATATAATTTGTTCAAGAATTTAGCCTTCAAGAGAAGCAAGGAAAAAAGTAGTTCAAGAGTCCAGAGCCAAATTTAAAAAAAAAAGAAATGAAGACAGTTTCAGAGACCTTGGGGACAATATCAAACATACTAACACTTTATAGTGGTCCAGAAGGAAAACAGAGAGAGAAACAGGCAGAGAACATTTATGAGGACATAGTAGTTGAAAACTTCCAGAGAGTCCCAAACAGGATTAACCCAAAGAGGACCATACCAACGCACACTGTAATTAAAATGGCAAAAGTTAAAGAGAGAATAATAAATGCATCAAGGGAAAAGCAACAAGTTAAAAAAAAAAGAGTCCAGAGCCAATAAGGACAGATTAATGAGGTCATTAAAGTCTTCAGGACTTTACACTCATTCAAGTAAATGGTGGGGGCGAGCAGGGCGGTTGGGGCCCTAAAGTTCAGAAGGCCAAGTCCACAGAGAAAGTTCCTTTCTAATCCCCTGATGCAAAAATTCATGTCCCATGTTTCCCAACAGGTGAGGATAACTTGATCTTAGCCAAAGATGGCAGTTTTCCCCCCTCAGTCCAGTTCAGTTCAGTTCAGTCGCTCAGTCATGTCCGACTCTCTGCGACCCCATGAATTGCAGCATGCCAGGCCTCCCTGTCCATCACCATCTCCCGGAGTTCACTCAGACTCAGGTCCATCGAGTCGGTGATGCCATCCAGCCATCTCATCCTCTGTCATCGCCTTCTCCTCCTGTCCCCAATCCCTCCCAGCATCAGAGTCTTTTCCAATGAGTCAACTCTTCACATGAGGTGGCCAAAGTACTGGAGTTTCAGCTTTAGCATCATTCCTTCCAAAGAACATCTGGGACTGATCTCCTTCAGAATGGACTGGTTGGATCTCCTTGCAGTCCAAGGGACTCTCAAGAGTCTTCTCCAACACCACAGTTCAAAAGCATCAATTCTTTGGCGCTCAGCTTTCTTCACAGTCCAGCTCTCATATCCATATATGACTACTGAAAAAACCATAGCCTTGACTAGACGGACCTTAGTTGGCAAAGTAATGTCTCTGCTTTTGAATATGCTATCTAGGCTGGTCGTAACTTTTCTTCCAAGGAGTAAGCATCTTTTAATTTCATGGCTGCAGTCACCATCTGCAGTGATTTTAGAGCCCAGAAAAATGAAGTCTGACACTGTTTCCACTGTTTCCCCAACTATTTCCCATGAAGTGATGGGACCAGATTTGCAACACTGCCAAAGCTGAAGGTATAATTACAAAGACCCAGAAAAAAAGCATCCAGGCTCTGCCTCTAAACTACCCATCAGCCTTTAGGAGTTTAGCCATTCGCAAATTGGATGATGGCTAAAGTCAAGGAACTGAGCGCTTGGAAGTCGAAGTGCCGCCGAGATGAAAGCAGAGAAGGAACATGACCCCAGCCAAACGGACCCACTTGGCAGCTGTTATTAGAAGCAGTGTTGGAATATTATTTGTTATTACAAATCCTGCAGGAGGGACACTGGCTGGTGAAGAGAACTGTCAGAGTTGTCTTACTAAAGGGTGAGGAATGTGAGTGTGGATAAAAGCCAGAAAGAGTAAAGGAAAAACAACCAAAGCCTTCTCGTTGCAGAAGAGAAATGAATGCACCATCTGCAAAGTATCTCATAATCAAATAAACTGAACAACACTGAAGCAAGTCATTCTCTCTAATGCAACCAAATATTAAAAGAGAAACACCAGAGATACAGCAGATCAATTTACGGACGAGATACAGAAGTTATTACTCTTGGATAGACGACATCAGATAGTCAACTGATCAGAGACAGAATACTGATCTCATCAAAAGGCTAACTGGTAATAAGAGATTAAATGATTCCTTAAATGAACACTGAAGCACTCCAACCTCAGCTCCTTCTGCAGTCTTGGTCACACAGTACTGGTGGGCGTTGTCAGTTTCCCCATCTCCTGTGCGCTTCAAAACTATCTATCGTCACAGTCCTTAAAAGGAAGTCACCAAGTGCGGCCACAGGCAAGGGGTATGAAGTTACACCCTGCCTCCCAGAGGGAGGTGTACCTTCATAAATTATTTCATTTCTCTCTTTCCTCTCATATATTTATCTATTCCTTTATTCATATCAGTATGGATTCTTGGATACTTGTTTTATACTTTGGGTTAGAATCCAACACTGTACTGCTTTCTTGCTCCAATTATTCCAGCTTTTGCCACTGTGAGCTCTCTCACTTTGGCCATTGCGTCCTTCAAATACATGCCTCTTCCCCTTCTTCTTTTCTTTTTTTTTTCAGCATTTTACTTTCTGGCACTATTAGATGCTTCAGGTTCATCTTGTATATTCTCTAGGGCCCCAGCCCTAGAAATAGCATTTCTCCAAGGAGCCATAGTCCCTTTTATTGGAGAATAGTATTAGAAGTCAAGATATGGGCACTCACTCAGGCATCCTTTGAGGAATTAAAGTTACCCATCAAAAATATGTCTTGGGAATTCCCTGGCAGTTCAGTGGTTAGGACTCCTTGCTTTCACTGCTGAGGGAATGAGTTCAATCCCTGGTCAGAAACTAACATCCCACAAGCCACATGGCATGGCCAAATAAATAATTAAATTTTATATATATATATATATATGTGGCAACCCACTCCAGTACTCTTGCCTGGAAAATCCCATGGAAAATCCCAGGAGTGTGGTAGGCTACAGTCCATGGGGTCGCAAAGAGTCGGACACGACTAAGCAACTTCACTTTCACTTATATATATATATATATATATATATATATGTTTTTTTCTTGTATACTCCACTTTTTTTGGGGGGTGGTTGGTGTCCAATTTTTAAAATCTGTCCTTACTTCAAGGCCTGAAAGATATTCATCTATACTTTCTACAGAAAAAAAAGGCTTTATTTTTGACATTTCAATCCTCAATCTATCTTTAATTGATGTTTACTTATGGCATAAGGTAGGGAACTAATCTCATATTTTTTCCAGATGGATAACTATAATGTGATGAAAATACATCCATAGTACTACCCTGGTGGTACAGTGGACAGGAATCCACCTGCCAATGCAGGGGACGTGGGTTTGATCCCTGGTCCAGAAAGATTCCACATGCCTTGGGGCAACTAACCCTGTGTGCCACAACTACTAAGCCAGTGAGCAACTATTGAGCCTACTCACAGCAACTAGAGAAAGCCCAAGCAAAGCAATGAAGACCTAGTGCAGCCAAAAATACATACATACATATATATGTTTGATCTCTGTCCCTAGTTACTGACTCGGAGCTCCTAACTCCCTTCGAATCTCCTGGGTGATAGGAATGCCTTTTGTTCTAATGAGGCCACTCTTGATGGGCTCCTAGATAGCTTCAGGATCAGGGTTGGTTACCAGAAAGGCATGACTGGAGTGATGAAACTTTCAGTCCCACTCCCCAACCTCTGGGAAGAGGGGCTAGAGATTGGATTAATCATCAATGGCAACAATTTAATCAACGGTACCTACGTAACAACATCTAATGATGATCACACCTACAGTTTCCGAGTTAGTGAACACAAGCTGGAATCAAGATTGCCGGGAGAAATATCAATAACCTCAGATATGCAGATGACACCACCCTTATGGCAGAAAGTGAGAGGAACTTCACTTTCACATCAAGAAAGTGAAGAGGAACTTCACTTTCTTGATGAAAGTGAAAGAGGAGAGTGAAAAAGTTGGCTTAAGGCTTAACATTCAGAAACCTAAGATCATGGCATCCGGTCCCATCACTCCATGAGAAACAGACGGGGAAACAGTGGAAACAGTGTCATACTTTATTTTTGGGGGGCTCCAAAATCACTGCAGATGGTGACTGCAGCCATGAAATTAAAAGACGCTTACTCCTTGGAAGAAAAGTTATGACCAACCTAGATAGCATATTCAAAAGCAGAGACATTACTTTGCCGACTAAGGTCCGTCTAGTCAAGGCTATGGTTTTTCCTGTGGTCATGTATGGATGTGAGAGTTGGACTGTGAAGAAAGCTGAGCACTGAAGAATTGATGCTTTTGTACTGTGGTGTTGGAGAAGACTCTTGAGAGTCCCTTGGACTGCAAGGAGATCCAACCAGTCCATTCTGAAGGAGATCAGTCCCAGATGTTCTTTGGAAGGAATGATGCTAAAGCTGAAACTCCAGTACTTTGGCCACCTCATGTGAAGAGTTGACTCATTGGAAAAGACTCTGATGCTGGGAGGGATTGGGGACAGGAGGAGAAGGGGACGACAGAGGATGAAATGGCTGGATGGCATCACAGACTCGATGGACGTGAGTCTGAGTGAACTCCGGAAGATGGTGATGGACAGGGAGGCCTGGCGTGCTGCGATTCATGGGGTCGCAAAGAGTCGGACACGACTGAGTGACTGAACTGAACTGAACTGAATCTTTAGTTAATTCTGTATTTCTAATTATCCATAATTAATCTGATCCTATGATTCTCACAACCCCCTACAGCCTCTCCTCCTCAATCCCTCTGCTCAGTATCACAGTTCAGTGAGTGACACAGCTATTCTTCCAGTTTTCTAGGCCAGAAGCACATGCGCAATTTTCTTAGCTCTTCTATCTTCCTACCCTCCCTGTCCAGCCAGATGCTAGTATAAACTCTATAGCCTGATTAATATAGGTACAATATCTCCACTAAGGAAAAACACACACACACACAAGCTTCTGCTGCATGCTATCATGAAACTCTCTAAACAAACTGGAAATGGTTCCAAGTCTCCATCCAGACTTAAAATGTGCCAGTTCTTGCTTCTGTATTCAGTATTTCAAATGTCTTATAAATGTATTTATACAAATATATTTACATAAGCAATATTAATAAATGTATTAATAAATAAACCAAACTCTCAAGCACTTTTGATTTTCACAGACATTCAACATGGCTAAATGTTACCAGAGCTTTCCAGCAATACAATCCTAAAGACACATAATGAGGCGTTGGGATCTTTGATTTCAATGTTCACTTCCCGAACATAAACTCTTCCTTCATTCCCTCAAAGCAAGTAACTCAGTATTTGAATAGTTCCGACCACATCTGCCCCTGCTCCTACCTATGCTCCTTTTTGGGTCAGTTATAGGAACAATCTTAGGGCTCCATAGAGGGAAACAGGTACCTAACTAAAATTTTAAAATATGTTTTTATATTTAATAAGGTGAAAAGGGGGTATATAATGTTGAGAAGTAGACATTTAGGGACAAGTATGGAATAATAGAAACCTGAATTTAAACTAGCTCCTTACACTGCAACTAAATTGGATAATTTCAACAACACTCTGTAAAATAATGTGAACTACAGTGAAATTAAAAACAAACTAAAACACATCACTAAGAAGGGAAACCCTCTTTTCTAATTAAAATAGAAACTGCTGCACTAATGAAATGCTAGCTAGAATGTAACCAGTCTGAGAAAGGAAATAAACTTTTTCCTTGAAGAAACACATACTCCTAGGATAAGAACGAAAGAATTAACAGGTACAGTCACCTGATCACCACAGCCTGATTTTCAGTTTC
The DNA here is from genome assembly GCA_006410635.1 of Cephalophus harveyi. Taxonomy (NCBI): domain Eukaryota; kingdom Metazoa; phylum Chordata; class Mammalia; order Artiodactyla; family Bovidae; genus Cephalophus; species Cephalophus harveyi. The sequence goes on along the minus strand of SJYT01065863.1, from coordinate 77,298 downwards.
TTAACCATTGTTAAGTCCCCAATGACATGTTCCCAGAGGTGCTGCAATACCAGGCTGTGATACTGAAATACACATTTGGGACTTCTCTGGTGGTCCAGTGGTTACGACTCTGAGCTTCCACTGCAGGAGGGCAGGGGGCACAGGTTCAATCTCTGATCAGGGAATTAAGATCCCACATGCTGTGTGGATCAAATACATATTTGGTCTTCAGTCCTCTTTCCTGGCACCAGAGCTTCTAAAATCTTTGGAATATCTAGAATAAAGAGTGGAACTGTCAGCCTCACTCCTCACTCTCCAGAGAGGGTAGAGGAGCTGAAGCCTGATTAATCACCAATAGCCAATGATCATGCCTATATAATGTAAAAGTCGCTCAGTCATGTCCAACATTTTTGTGACCCCGTGGACTGTAGCCTGCCAGGCTACTCTGTCCGTGGAATTTCCCAGGGAAGAATACTGAAGTGGGTTGCCATTTCCTTCTCCAAGTTGCCATATACACTAGGAATGAAAACTAAGAGACCTAAGATTAAATCTAACAGTGAATAGATAACTTCTTTATGAAGGAATTTCAAATTCTGAAAGATGATGCTGTGAAAGTGCTGCACTCAATATGCTAGCAAATTTGGAAAACTCAGCAGTGGCCACAGGACTGGAAAAGGTCAGTTTTCACTCTAATCCCAAAGAAAGGCAATGCCAAAGAATGCTCAAACTACCGCACAATTGCACTCATCTCACACGCTAGTAAAGTAATGCTCAAAATTCTCCAAGCCAGGCTTCAGCAATACGTGAACCGTGAACTTCCTGATATTCAAGCTGGTTTTAGAAAAGGCAGAGGAACCAGAGATCAAATTGCCAACATCCACTGGATCATGGAAAAAGCAAAAGAGTTCCTGAAAAACATCTATTTCTGCTTTATTGACTATGCCAAAGCCTTTGACTGTGTGGATCACAATAAACTGTGGAAAATTCTGAAAGAGATGGGAATACCAGACCACCTGACTGAACTCCAGGAGTTGGTGATGGACAGGGAGGCCTGGCGTGCTGTGATTCATGGGGTCACAAAGAGTCGGACACAACTGAGCAACTGAACTGAACTGTACTGAATGTGAAAATGACTCATTAATACTTTTTTCTATCCATGACATGTTGAAATGGTCATATTTTGAATTGTTATGTTAAATAAAATACATTTAAAAAGTTAATTTCCCCTTAAATACACGGCTACTAGAGAATTTTGAACATGTGGCCCATGTTATATTTTTACTGGATATCACTGGTCTAAAAGTGAAATCCCTGGAACCAGAAGTGGTGGCCAACTTCATTTAAACTCGTATCTCATTTCCGTCTGCTCAGGAGAAGGAAATGGCAACCCACTCCAGTGTTCTTGCCTGGAGAATCCCACGGACAGTGGAGCCTGGTGGGCTACAGTCCATAGGATCTAAAAGAGTTGAACTGAAGGGACTTGGCACACACACATGCACTGGTCTTACTGGGTACCTTGGGAAGCTCAATGATTTGGGAAGCAATTCATTCGGTGACATCTGAGCTCATTCCTGACTGTGTTGAGGAATGGTGCCCCCTCACAGGGGAAAAACAAACAGCCCCATCAGGCTTTGTTCTTAATGCTGCTCCTGAGTGCTGACGACACCCCTGCTGGGCCCAGCCTCAGGGGAAACAGTGGGGAACTGATTGACAGCCATTAAGAAAATGGAATTGAACGTCTCAGATCAGACATCAAGGCAGAGTCTTTATCAAGCAAGCATCAGACCCTGTCAGCTCTCCAGCTAGGAGGAAGGCTTGCCTGGAGGACCTGAGCTGCTTGTGATTATCTGTTAACCTCCTCTGCAGCTTAATATTTTAGGATTACAATTGTAAAGAGACACTATTATGTCCTGCTTGCCACTCATTAGCTGTGTGGGCAAGTTAGTTAACCTCCACATCCCTTGGTTTTCCCACATGTAACGTGGTGATGATAATGTACCTACTTTGGTATTGTTGTAAAGACAAGAAGAATAGCAAGCAGTGTACTTAGAACACTATCCAGCACACAGTGAGTGTTCAATGGAGGTTGGTTGCTATTCTTATTATTGTTATTTATGTTTAATATGAACTTGTAACCCAAGAGCCTTTTCTTAGACCCCAAAATCTTCCCCGATGGCTCGGCAGTAAAGAATTTGCCTGCAATGCAGGAGCCATGAGAGACATGTGTTCGATCCCTAGATTGGGAAGATCCTCTGGAGGAGGGCATGGCAACCCACTTCAGTACTCTTGCCTGGAAAATCCCATGGACAGAGGGGCTTGACAGGCTACAGTCCATGGGGTCACACAGAGGTGGACGTGACTGAAGCCACTTTGCACGCATGCAAAGCCTAGAGATGTGATCCTTATTATTTCACAAACCTAAGAGCCATTTCTGGACACTGGTGAAGGACCCATCTTAAAATATTTTTCTTCTTATAAAATTAATTTGTATTGAAGTATAGTTGCTTTTTAACTTCTATGCAGAGTACATTATGAGAAACGTGGGGCTGGAAGAAGCACAAGCTGGAATCAAAGATTGCCGGGAGAAATGTCAATAACCTCAGATATGCAGATGACACCACCCTTATGGCAGAAAGTGAAGAGGAACGAAAAAGCCTCTTGATGAAAGTGAAAGTGGAGAGTGAAAAAGTTGGCTTAAAGCTCAACATTCAGAAAACGAAGATCATGGCATCTGGTCCCATCACTTCATGGGAAATAGATGGGGAAACAGTGGAAACAGTGTCAGACTTTATTTTTCTTGCAGAAAGTGAAGAGGAACTAAAAAGCCTCTTGATGAAAGTGAAAGAGGAGAGCGAAAAAGTTGGCTTAAAGCTCAACATTCAGAAAACGAAGATCATGGCATCCGGTCCCATCACGTCATGGGAAATAGATGGGGAAACAGTGGAAACAGTGTCAGACTTTATTTTTCTGGGCTCCAAAATCACTGCAGATGGTGACTGCAGCCATGAAATTAAAAGATGCTTACTCCTCGGAAGGAAAGTTATGACCAACCTAGATAGCATATTCAAAAGCAGAGACATTACTTTGCCGACTAAGGTCCGTCTAGTCAAGGCTATGGTTTTTCCAGTGGTCATGTATGGATGTGAGAGTTGGACTGTGAAGAAGGCTGAGTGCTGAAGAACTGATGCTTTTGAACTGTGGTGTTGGAGAAGACTCTTGAGAGTCCCTTGGACTGCAAGGAGATCCAACCAGTCCATTCTGAAGGAGATCAGCCCTGGGATTTCTTTGAAAGGAATGATGCTAAAGCTGAAACTCCAGTACTTTGGCCACCTCATGTGAAGAGTTGACTCACTGGAAAAGACTCTGATGCTGGGACGGATGGGGGGCAGGAGGAGAAGGGGACGACAGAGGATGAGATGGCTGAGTGCCATCACTGACTCGATGGACGTTGAGTCTGAGTGAACTCCGGGCGTTGGTGATGGACAGGAGGCCTGGCCTGCTGGAATTCATGGGATCGCAAAGAGTCAGACACGACTGAACTGAACTCATGAAGGAAAAGATAATATCCTACAGAAACACATTCAAACAAAAATAATGAGAACCTAGTATCTGCCAGGAGCTTTTCTATGAGCTGGAGTGGTAGCAAGGAAAGAGAGCCTGCTTTCATGAAGTTTAATTTCACTAAGTGAAAGAAAGAAAATTAAAGAATAAATACTCAAACACATGTAACATGTTAAATGATTACAAGTGCGGTGAAAAGGTAGAGTATGATGAGAAGGAGTTAACTTGATTCAGGGAAGGCATCTCTGATGAGGTGATATTTGAGCAAAGACCCAAAGAGGTAAAGGAACAAGGGAGCTTTCTAAAAAAAAGTTTTCTAGGTGAGGGAATAATAGCAAGTATAAAGACCAAAAGGAGAAACGTCTCATATTTGTAAACAAAGATCTGATGTCATAAAGAAATTAATGCTCCCTGATGAAATAAAATTTTAAGGCAGGATAAAAAAAAGTTAACATAAAATTTTCCCTGGTCGCTTTCGCCACTGCCCTCTCCCCTCTGGTGTGCATTGTGCATCTGCATTAACCAGATCCCCTTAGAAGACACAGCAATGCCTACTTGCAAAAACAAACAAAAGCAATTTCCTCCTGGCACCAGGAAGGTAACTCCTTAGAAAATAACATTCCTTTCTCAATTCTGTAAGGGGTCACAACAACTCACAACTCGCCTTGCTGGACTATGTTACTTTGATGTATGACCCTTTGTCTCAAAAATTTCTATAACTCTGCTTTGACCTCTACCAGGGGGACAGTTCTCAGAGCTTTCAGAAAGATTGTCTCCTGGGTTATAATCCTCCAGCTGGCTCAAAGAAAATTTTCCAGTTTTTTCTTAGATTGACTACTGATTAATTTTTTTCATCAACATCCCCAGACAGTCTATCAATCCACTGCAATTCCAATACAAATCTTAATATCCATTCTTGGGAACTTTATGATTGTTTAACACATGTCTAAGAGAAAAGGGCCAAAAACAGTAAAGATATTTTTTAAGTAATACTTTTGAAGACAAATCCTACCATATATCAAGCATGTTATATTTCTAAGTAATAACAGTAGCATGCCAAAGTAATAATCATAGCATGAAATAGCCAAAGGGACAGACAAATGGACCAACAGAACAGAATATGAAACCTGAAAGAAACTCATGCATATCTGAAACCTTAATATATGCAAAGATAATATTACAACCACTGGAGGAAAGAATAGCTATTCACCAAATGGCACTGAAAAAATAAAATTAGGTGACTACTTAAAAGTAAACACAATAATATATTCCAAGTGGTTAAAAGACCTAAATATAAAAAACAAATATTTTAAATTTTTAGAAAAAAATGAGAGTATCTTTCTGATTTTCAAGGTAAGGAAGGAGTTCTTAAACAAGACACAAAAGTACAAACCATTAAGAAAAGAACTAATAAATTCTACAAGAAAAATCTGTGCATCACAAGAGACCATAACAAACTGAAAAGACAAGCCACAAAAGGGAGAAGACATAGTATCTGAAACTAATAAGACAACAGAGTCTTGTATGAAACATAAAGTTTCACTGAAAACCAGTAAGGAAAAAGGCAACAATTCAGCAGGAAAAGCAATTTACAGACTAGGAATGGTAAATTCACAAAATTGGATACACAAAAAAATGGCCAGTGAACTCTTGACAGATTACGTATTAGTAATCAATAAAATGCAAATTACAATCACAAAAAAATACAATTTTATGTCCATAGATTGGCAAAACATCTGATTGAACCAAGTGATGACAAGGACATGAAATTACCTAAGTGGCAACATTAACTGGTATAATCACTCTAGTGTGCAATGTACAAAAGCCTGTAGAATTGAAAATACTCTTAGATATTACCTATCAATGTCACTCCTGGATTCATAACCCAGAGAAACTCTCATAAACGTGCAGAAAGCAACATACAAAGGATTTCACTGCAGTACTGATTACAGTAGTAAAAACTTAGAAACCTGTAAAAGGGTTTATCACTAGAAGACAAAATAATTTGTAGAACAGGTCTAGAGTATATAAAAAACTGAATTTTAAAGAGCTAGGGCACAAAAAGACAGGCAAAGTGTATCAAAAACATAATGTTAAAGAAAAGGGGGAAATTGTAGATTCACCTTAAAATTTTTTCTAAAAACTAAATGATACAAGAGTACCAAGTCTCCCTTTTAATGCCATCCTATCCCAAAAGAAAGAACCACACCATTCACGGAGGAACTGCGGCATCTGGTGGACATGGGGAATGGATAGAGCGAGCCTCGAGTTCATCTCCCTGTTCCAAAATTCCACTTAATAAAAGCATCCTCAGGTAGAGAATTTACGAGATGTTAAATGATATGAACAGATAATGATCTTCGGCCAAAACCCATAGAAACAACCTATAATTAAGATTCACGAACCAACAAGGACCAATGTATAGCAACTATACTCAATATTTTATAATAACCTATAAGGGAAAAGAATCTGAAAAGAATATATATATTTATATACATGTACGTGTGGTTGTAGTTGAATCACTATGCTGTATACCTGAAACTAACACAACACTATAAATCAACTATACTTCAATTGAAAAAAAAAATTCTTATCAGGCTTTGCTTCCCAAACTTCCATTCAAGGTCACAAACGCAATCTTAAAGACGTTCCTTTTAAAATTCCACAAATTTGGCTCTTCCAAAACCCAGTCTAATCCTTCTCTGGGAGAGCTTCCAACTGGCATATTCCTCCCCAGGGTTCAGGAAATAAGGAAATTCTGTTCCCAGATTGAATCTTTGCCCTACAGGTAAACATCCTACTCCAAGCTCATTGCAGGGCACTGTGCGTTTGCATATTCCTGCTGCTGCTGCTGCTATCTTCAGTCGTGTCCGACTCTGTGAGACCCCATAGACAGCAGCCCACCAGGCTCCGTCATCCCTGGGATTCTCCAGGCAAGAACACTGGAGGGGGTTGCCATTTCCTTCTCCAATGCATGAAAGTGAAAAGTCAAAGTGAAGTTTCTCAGTCGTGTCCGACTCTTCGCGACCCCATGGACTGCAGCCTAATAGAGGCACTGCCTCTTGCTGCCAGGAGAGGGCAGAGCTATTCCTAGAGCAGCTGCCATCCTCAGAAAGATTCCTGTTGGAGGAAGCTGGTTTATAGCTCTAAAGTATTTCTTCTAACAACCTGTTCAGGAGCTTCATAACATAGGGCAGGTAAACACTGAGTTATAGTGACATGCTGAGAAAGATCGAGGGCAGGAGGAGAAGGGGGGTGACAGAGGACGATATAGTTAGATAGCATCACTGACTCAATGGACTTGAATCTGAGCAAAACTCTGGGAGAGACTGAAGGACGGGAAAGCCTGGTGTGCTGCAGTCCATGGGGTCTCAAAGAGTCAGACACGACTGAGTGATTCAACGACAACAACAACAGGATATATATAGCTAATGAAGTCATGGTAATGGATAAATTGTTCAAGGCAGAGTGAGAAAACAAGTGAATCCGTAACAGAACCCTGAGTGCAATGGGTTAAAGAGAGAATGGGAGGTAAGCAAGTCAATGGAGTGGGGATGGAACAGTTTCAGAGGTTCCTACTTTGTCTCTCCCAGACTAAAGGCTCAAGGTGGGGACTTCCCTGGTGATCCAGTGGTTTAAGAATCTGCCCTGCAATGCAGGGGACACAGGTTCAATCCCTGGCTGAGGAACTAAGATCCCACATGCTGTGGAGCGACTAAGCCCATGCACCACAACTAGAGAATCCCTGTGCAGCCATGAAAGTCCACATGACGATCTTGTGTGATGCAACTAAGACCTGATGCAGCCCAAATAAATCAATTAAAGACTCAATGTGGAGGGGTTACTCCAACTCTTATCAGTCCCAGTAAGCACTTGGGGACCAGGGATATAATCGATCACCAGATAAGAATCCAAGGGCTTCAGGGAAATGTCCTGGGACGCAGGACTTAACCTCTGGCAAGGATCCCAGTGGGTGGGGCAAAATCACTGTCTCAGTGGCTTATAGAAGCTTTGAGAAAGCAATGGCCTCTGCTGAGTGAAACAGCTATGCTTCAGTGGCCCTAACAGATGACAGAAGAAGCAATACAGAGGCTGAAGAAAGCAGACTTGCTGGAATGGATAGATTATGTGAGGCCAGAGCCAGCATTAAAGATAGCAAGGATACGTGGATGGTGATGCTTATCATAGCCACTCGTAGAACTGAAACTCCCATCTATACACCAGGTGACATGGTAAGTTGCCAACTTTGAGTGCGACTCAAGAATACGGAAGTGCGTCGCAGGTCCAAGTTACAATGCCTAAAGTCCTGCCACTTGAACCATAACATCCAAGAGACCTATGGGGCTGGAAAAACACGCACTGTGGAGCTTATGGCAGGCCCCAGTGGGCAAAACAGGTGGCTGAAATTCTAGAACAAGGTCAGACTGTTCACAACAGAGAAACACATGCCTTTTGAGAAACCGCTCTTGGCGTGTTACTGGAACACTTCATTATGAAACACTAAGTAACCAAGAATGGCCCCATTATGAGTTATATCAGACCTGCTGCCATTGTAAGTTGGACCTATGAAGTCAAAACGTCAGACCAGACCAGCAGCAGTCTTTCAAAAAATGGAAACAGTACCTCCAGAATCAAGACTAAGCAGAACCAGGGGATACAGACAAACTGCATAAGCTGGTGGCCCAGACCTCTCGATGTCCACCGTATTGTGAAAGTGTCCCCACCCCTCGTGCAAGAGAACTCGCAGTCATCAGGAACGTCCTGTATAACCTGCTAAAGGAGGAAGTAAAAGCTCAAGCATGACTTATGGACGGGTCAGTTTATGAGTGCCAACTGAAAATGACGACGGCCACATCCAGAAGAGGCCTTGAAAGACAGTGCCGATGGAAAATCTGCCAGCTATCCACCTGACGAGCCACCGTGTGCAGAAGGAGAAATGGCCCAAGGTCAGACTATATACACACTCTAGGTCAGTGGCCAGTGGTCTGGCCAGCTGATGAGAGGACTGGAAGGAAAAGGACTAGAAGATCAAAGGGTCTGAGGGCTGGGATAGAGAATGGTGATGGACATATGCGAGAGTGTACAAAGCCAAAGATTTCTGCATCGCACATTGTGAGTGAGTGAAGTCGTTCAGTCATGTCTGACTCTTTGCGATCCTGTAGACTGGAGCCTACCAGGCTTCTCTGTCCGTGGGATTCCCCAGGCAAGAATACTGGAGTGGGTTACTATTTCCTTCTCCAGGGGATCTTCCCGACTCAGGGATCAAACCCAGGTCTCCCATATTGGAGGCAGACGCTTCAACCTCTGAGCCACCAGGGAAGCCCACATTAGTGCCCACCAAAAAAGAATCCACCACGAAAGAGAGAAACCACCAAACAGACAGAACGACTTGGCCTTCATCAGAAAGCACGCCAGGATTCAAACCCAGGCATTCTCTTAGCCAACACAATGACTTATAAAGAAAGCACATAGGGACTTCCCTGGTGGTACAGTGGCTAAGACTGCACTTTTCAGTGCAGGGGGCCTGGGTTTGATTTCTCTGTGGTCAGCGAACTAAATCCTACATGCCATTACTAAAAAGAGCCCATGTGCTACCACTAACCTGGCTCAGCCGAATAAATAAAATAGGGGAAAAAATGTGTAAACTCCTATTTATATCTCATCCTTTGAAAATTTTTGTACCTTTTTAAATAATTGATAATGTACATAAAATATAATTTACTCTAAAAATTTTCATATCGTAGGGTGTATCAGCTTTTTTGGTTTGGGGTTTGTTTTCTCCCCTGTGCCACACGGCTTTTGGGATCCTAGTTCGCCAACCAGAGACTGAACCCAGGCCATCAGCAACAAAAGTAGTTTTTTCTTAACTTACAGGAAAGAAACAATCAAAAAAGTTTGGTGACCACTGCTCTATTCTGCCATTACATAACTGCTGCTGCTGCTGCTGCTAAGTCACTTCTGTCGTGTCCGACTCTGTGCGACCCCATAGACGGCAACCCACCAGGCTCCTCCGTCCCTGGGATTCTTATTGAATTAACAGATACGTTTGTTAGCCTAGTTCTGGACTACTTCATATGGTTTATAGTACCTCTTACAAGTCTAAAACCAAATTCCTTACTAATGAAGCCATAATTTATAATGCTTATTTGTTTCCAAGGGAGAGATAATTCCACCAAAGTTATAGCTAACAAATCTCGTCTAACAACTACATATTCCCAAAAGGACACACTACTCCTCCAAGTACTGCACGGCCAGGGTGATGCACGGAGCTGACAAAACAAGCTCCTATTCTATCTCCTTGTGCCAAAAACCAATGCAATATGAAGGTGAAAGAAGAGAGTGAAAAGGCTGGCTTAAAACTCAACATTCAAAAAATTAAGATCATGACATCTGGTCCCATCACTTCATGGTAAATAGATGGGTAAACAATGCAAACAGTGACAGATTTTATTTTGGGGGGCTTCAAAAATCACTGTTGACAGTGAGTGTAGCCATGAAATTAAAAGACCCTTGCTCCTTGGAAGAAAAGCTATGACAAACCTAGACGGCATATTAAAAAGCAGAAACATTACTTTGCTGACAAAGTTCTGTAAAGCTATGACCAACCTAGACAACATATTAAAAAGCAGAGACATTACTTTGCCAACAAGGGTCCATCTCGTCAAAGCTACAGTTTTTCCAATAGTCATGTATGGATGTGAGAGTTGGACTATAAAGAAAGCTGAGCACTGAAGAACTGATGCTTTTGAACTGTGGTGTTGGAGAAGACTCTTGAGAGTCCCTTGGACTGCAAGGAGATCAAACCAGTCCATCCTAAAGGAAATCAGTCCTGAATATTCATTGGAAGGACTGATGCTGAAGCTGAAACTCCAATACTTTGGTCACCTAATGCAAAGAACTGACTCATTGGAAAAGACCCTGATGCTGGGAAAGATTGAAGGCAGAAGAGGACAACAGAGGATGAGATGGTTGGATGGCGTCACCAAGTCCATGGACATGCATTTGAGCAAGCTCTGAGAGTTAGTAATGGACAGGGAAGCCTGGTGTGCTGCAGTCCATGAGGTCACAGAGTCGGACACCACTGAGCAACTGAACTGAACTGAATTCCATTTAGTGAAGCAGTGTCTCTTGCTGCCAGGTGGGGGCAGGGTTGCTCTCTCAGAAAAATCACCAGACCTCTCCCAGCAGCTCATTTGATAAGGATTGGGTAAAGATCTTTTGAAAATGTATAGGGATAATTAACATACATTGAGTCCTACTCTGTGTCCTGTACTCTGCTAGGTCATAGGGAAACAATATATAACTTACACAGACCTGATGCCTTAGGAAGTTTATGGTGGGCAGGCAGAGTGGATTTGTCTTGGGGAGAGAGTGGTGGTGAGGAAAGTGATGAAGGGGTCTCAATGGCTATGTTGATCTGGACAGTAACCTAAAGACTGTGGCGGGGTACTGAAGAATTATGAACTGAGGCATGAGACTGGACCACCTTTTTTATTTAGGAAGATCACTCCAGCTTCAAGATGAAGAATGGATTAGAGACAGCAAACCAGGGCCAGGGAGCCAGGTTACGTCTGTTGCAAAAACCTCGAGGTCACTGACCTGAATTAGGGTGGTGGCAGTGGGGTAGCTTGGACAATTGAGTGAAATGGGAGGAGTGGGTTCAATTCATTTTGGAAATGAATTTTGTGGACCAAAAGAATTTGTGAACCATCCAGGTAATACTGCTCATCCAGAAGGCAACTGGATGCATAGCTCTGAAGCTCAGGAAAAAGATCCTGGGATGGAGCTATAGGCATTGTTGTTCAGTCGCTAAGTCCAGTCCACTCTTGGTGACCCGGTGGACTGCAGCATGCCAGGCTTCCCTGATAACAGCGGCCATTAAAATCATGGAAGTGGATAAAGTGGCGCAGGCAGAGTAAGTAAAAAGCTAGGCCTCTTGATGAGGGCAAAAGAGTGAAAAAGCTGGCTTAAAACTTAACATTCAAAAAACTAAGATTATGGCATCTGGTCCCATCACTTCATGGCAAGTAGAAGGGGGAAAAGTGGAAGGAGTGACAGATTTTATTTTCTTGGGCTCCAAAATCACTGCAGAGGTTGACTGCAGCCATGAAATTAAAAGATGCTTGCTCCTTGGAAGGAAAGCTATGACAAACTTAGACAGCATATTAAAAAAGCATATTAAGAAGCCAAAAGAGGTCCATATAATCAAAGCTATGGTTTTTCCAGCAGTCATGGAAGGATGTGAGAATTGGACCATAAAGAAAGCTAAGCACCGAAGAACTCACACTTTCGAATTGTGATGCTGGAGAAGACTCTTCGAGTCCTTTGGACTGCAAGGAGATCAAACCAGTCAATCCTAAATGAAATCAACCTTGAATATTCATTGGAAGGACTGTTGCTGAAGCTCCAATACTTTGGCCATGTGATACAAAGAGCCAACTCACCGGAAAAGACCCTGCTGCTAGGAAAGATTGAAGGCAAAGGAAGGGGATGACAGAGAATAAGATGGTTAGTATCACTGACTCAATGGACATGAATCTGAGCAAAGAGAACAGTGGAGGACAGAGGAGCCTGGCATGCTGCAGTCCATGGGGTCCCAAAGGGTCGGACACACCTTAGTGGCTGAACAACATGTACCTGGAGGAACATTAATGTTTGAACAATGGGACAGAAGATATACCTCAAAGAATCATGAAGAAGTTATTAATAGCAAAAACATAAGAGGAACACTAGAAGAGGGCAGTATCCCAAGCACTGTGGAAACAGTGTTTTAAGAAACAGAAAATGGGGTCACTGGACATGGTAGGTCAAAGGGTGTTACCATGTGTTTCTGTGATGGCATAGAAAAACCAAATTAAAAAAAAAAGAACTGGGTCAACAGGATAAAACGGTGCTATTGAGAGATCAAGTAGGACGAGAGAAAAGTGTCCTGAGAAAGAAGTGAGCAGTATTGTATAAATCCAGTGCTTCTTAAACTTTAGTGTGCATACAGACCACCTGGGTAATCTTGAATAAATGCAAGTGCATTTGGTCTGTGGAGAGATCTGAGATTCAGTATTTCTAACAGACACCCAGGTGATGCAGGTGTAGACAGATCTTTAAAGTAAAGACATTTGCTGGAAAGAGCAAGATAAGATGTTAGCCAGAGGGTGGCATGGTATTAGACTTGCATTGGCATATTGTCTAAAGCTCCTTCCAGAGTCAGACTTCTTGAGTTTAAATCCTGACTGTCAACAAATATTTTCTGAATGAATATATAAATGGGCCAACAAAAGGCAATGTACCCCAGGGGTTGTTAAAGTATAATCTTAAAAACTGAAAATATGACTCATAATTATATGAACACATGTCAAAGATTTTATTCAACCTATTAACAAGAGAATAAATAAAATTTAAAACTGGTTCAAAAGAGAATGCTGGGAAAGGAGGATCATCAGCTAAAAGTCCAGATAAGAATGATATGAATTTGCATTCTAATAGATCGATACAAAACCAGCCCACGTCTTAGAAGGCTGCTACTGCTGCTAAGTCAATTCAGTCGTGTCTGACTCTGTGCGATCCCATAGACGGCAGCCCACCAGGCTCCCCTGTCCCTAGGATTGTCCAGGCAAGAATACTGGAGTGGGTTGCCATTTCCTTCTCTGTCTTAGAAGGCAATCTTATCAAATTACAAAATACCTGCTGCTGCTGCTAAGTCGCTCCAGTCGTGTCCGACTCTGTGCGACCCCACAGATGGCAGCCCATTGGGCTCCGCCATCCCTGGGATTCTCCAGGCAAGAACACTGGAGTGGGTTGCCATTTCCTTCTCCACAAAATACCTAGAACAACAATAAAAAGGACATCAAACGAAGGCACACACCCCCACTGGAAAACTAGGTAATTCCCAGGTTAGGTAAGCCTGCTTTACCTTTATCAAAAAGACACCTAGTAATAACTTTTGCCTATTTCCAAGTTTTGGATAATTTTTCTTAACAGGGTCAAAAGTAGAGACTATATTTGAATAACAGCTCTGCCACACTAGTTATGTGTCCTTGAGTAAGTAACTTGATATAAAATTCAGTTTTCTTATTTGTAAAATGAGGATGGTAACCACAAAAACTATTCTTTGAATTGAGGTAACACGCATAAAGCATTCAGTACAGTGCCAGGAAAGTGCCATAGAAAGCACTTCATACATGTTAACATTCAACACCTCCACCAACTCTTTCATCTTGTTTTTTTCATTTCCCTCTATGTAACAGTCCAACCTTTTTGCACCACTTTTGCAAATATATTTACACATGCACACACACACATTTCATTTGTGTGTGGCCATCCTGCATGGATCGACCAGGGATCAAAACCGTGCCCCCTGTGGTGAAAGCTCAGTCTTAACCATTGTATCACCAGCAAAGTTAAATTTTCACCACAGCATTTAACTCCACTTGACGTACTATTCGTCTATTTCTGTGTTTTCTTCCAGAATATAAGCTCCAAGGGAGCATAAGGGGACTGCCTGCTTTGTTCCTTGTTGTATCTCCTGTATCCAGTAGATGCTCAACAGATAAATAGTATTGGTAAAATAAACGTTAAGTGAAGGTCATGGCCATGATCTCAAACTGCCAAGAATACAGGCTTTTTTTTTTTTTTGATGTTTAAGTCACTCAACCTGTTTACAACTTCCAAAAAAAAATCCAATCTTTCCCCCTTTCTAAACACCTAAGATATAATGATGTCTTCAACGACGTTTGAGTCAGTACCCGGTGGAACCCATATGTCCGTATAAGACTAACCGAGTCTCTTTTACGAATTTTTAAAATTCAATGTACGGTTGTAAAAATTCCTCGTTTAATTAGTTGTTAAAACCTAAAGACCCAAGAGGACTAGTCTAAAAACTGTCTGTTATAAGATCGTTCTGTTAGTCGTCATCGTTTCTGTTCGTATAGTTCTAGGGATAGTCCAAGGATACCGAATGGACGTAATGAATATAAGGACCTCCACACTCAACTCCTGAAGACTACATAATATTTAGTAAGGATAAAGGGAAAGTAGTACGAACTTAGGTGAATAGACAACGGATTTAATAACACTGTTAGATTAATTACAGGACAGAGTTGAATGGGTAAAAAAAAGGCGGAACGGGACACATCACACACCCTAGAATCGAAGGGTCCGTCCTTAGTTTAGGTACGAGGTACGTCACCTACGTCTCAGAATTGGTGCCCTGGTGGTCCAATTCAGGACCAAATATCCAATAAGATGGATATCAAGTTTAATAAATCGAAACGTAAAGTTCGGGAAGAGTAAACCGGAAGGTATCCTTTAAAAAAGGTTGAAATATAAGATACTAAGGGGAAGTTAGGTAGAAAGTACTTGATATAAAATGTGTGAAAAGGTCGAGGTTAGAATAGTGAGTTTAATAAAGAGATTGGACTTAAAGGAAGGACCGAGACAAATAGATGGGAAATCCCGGGTGTTTGTAAGAGGTTTATGGTACGGGTGTATGTTGGAGGGACGGATGAGACCTGGAAGACTTAAAAGGAATTGAATAGACAAAGTAAAAGATATGTAAAACAATGTTGAAAAGTGAGTGAGTGAACCTGTTCGTAGATTGTAACAACTTATGTACTTAAATCAGATCGATATTATTGTAAAAAGTTTAACGCTAAGAAAACCATAAACAAAACAGTGAATACAAAGCGACCCTGTACGTACCCCTGTTGTGACGGTGGTTTCATCACTTTTAACCAAGAAAACCTCGTCCTTCTCCCGTCTTTTAGGATCTATAATTTGTCTTCGAAAGACGCCCTCTGAAGGACCACAGTACATAAGCAAATACACAGTTATATGTGTTAGTTGCTCGGTCGTGCCCAACTCTTTGAAACCCCATGGACTACAGCCCACCAGGCTCCTGTGTCCATGAGATTTTCCAGGTAAGGATATTGGAGTGGGTTGCCATTTCCTTCTCCAGGGGATCTTCCCAACTGAGGGATCGAACCCAGGTCTCCTGCACTGCAGGCAGATTCTTTACGGACTGAGCTACAAGGGAAGCCCTACACAGATATACAAGTGTTATTAAAATTTCATGGTGGGGATTAGAGGGGGAAATGCTTTTTATTTTTAAAAGCTCCTGGAGAGAGGAAGACAACAAGAAAAAAAATTGAGAAACAGTATCCAAGGATCATGCCATTTGTTTCCTGTGTACTTGTTTGCCCCCCAAATACCCAGAGAAGTGTGTAACGACAGCAGAAAAGCAGAGTGATCAAAAGTGCAGGCTCTGTCATCAAGACTGCCTGGGCTGATTTGCACCTGGGCTGGTATTTCTTAGCTGGGTAGCTCTGAGCAAGTTAACTAACCCCTCCAGATCTCAGGCTCCTCATCCCTAACATTACCTTATGGCCTCCTCCTAGGGTTTTAGTAGTAGTAAATGAGATCGTCCAGGAGACCACACAGTAAGAGCTTAATAAATGGTTATAAAATGTACATATAATACATTTTTAAAACGGTCATGTTCCCTAGGTGTGCATTACAAATGATTAAAACTGGTTGTCCTCAGTAACAAGGGTATAGATGACTGGAACCACCCTGCCAGTCAGGCAGGAGTTGTATGCGGCTCTGCAAAAGCTTTTTACACCTAGATTCCCTCCAGGTGATCTGCGTTAAGGGGCTTCCCAGGTGGCGAAGTTGGTAGACTCCTCCTGCCAAGAAGACGCGAGTTCGATCCCAGGGTTGGGAAGATCTCTTGGAGTAGGGAGGAGCCCCTGGAGTAGGAAGTGGCCTCCAGTATTCTTCCCTGGAAAATTCCATGGACAGAGAAGCCTGGCCGGCTACAGTCCATGAGATCGCAGAGTCGAACACGACTGAGCACACACACACACAATGTGCTTAAAACGGCGTTTTAAATGTCGGCTAACGCGAGCCCCACTGCAAGCTCCTAGCAAAATAGGACCAGACAGTAGGACAAAGGTGGCCGGTTACAGAAAATATCCTAAAACTGTTAATATTTCAAGAGCACCTACAACCTGATTCACTTTCCCAAAACGGTTCCATGCAAGAGCCCTCCACTCGAGACCGGCCCGGGGCCCAGTAATACCTGAGTCGCCCCCCGCGCTGGGCCCCTGAGGACCGGGCCCCTGAGGACCAGGCCCAGAAGGCTCGCTGGGCGGCTGGCTTGCAACCGAGGTGACGCCAGCGGAGGGTTCATGAGGCTCGCGGTCCATGGAGTAGGACCCTGCACGCGGATCTAGAGTGTGTGCAAGCAAGGGAATGCTGAGGGAAGGGTGGGGGGCAGTCAGCTGTGACCGACACGGGGCGTCAGTCCAGGATCTGCGCGAAGCCGGTAACTCGTCGCCTCAGCGCCAAGTCGCAGTAAAGAACCCGCGGCAGCACGTTAGTCGCGCCTGCGCACACCCTAAGGCGCATGCGCACCATTTTCGCGCCACCGCTTCAGGAGCCGCACAGCCTCTCGTACTTCCGCTAGAAATCTCTACCCACAATTCACCCATCTCCCTCTGCGCTTGCGCCCGCCGTAGTCCCGCCCCCAAATCCCGTGGGCCTCTGCGAGATAGTATTTATGTGTCTCGCGGAAGGCCCTCGGTCTCATTTATCCACAGCTCTCGGTGAGTGTGTTGGTTTTTTGAGTTTTACGGGAAAAACGCCCGTGCAAACGTGTCCGCGCCTTGGCCTCTTTGTGGTACCTGTTGGGTTCGTGGGGGAGGAGAGAAAACGTGACCTTAGTGTTGAGGCCTTGAAGGAACAGGGGCTTTGTGAAGGACAAGATGGCGATGGCGAGCCGTGCCGACGGGCCTCTCTGTGATGAGACCCTTTTCACAGACCTGTACTGAACTCCGTGAGGATAAGAAACTCTGAGGAGGCCGGCCTTGCATGGCAACGCAGTCTTAGCTCCGGAAAATAAAGCGTTTACGAGACAGAGTGCTGACCCAATATCACTTGTCTGCAGGGTTCGGACGCGCGCCAAACGCTGAAGGATCGCAAACCGGTCTCATTGGAGTAAGTGCTCCTGGCCTCCCTTTACGTCTTTCTTTCTTTGAATATGTGGGAGTCCGACGGGATGTGCTACGGGGATGATTTCAAAAATTGAACTCTCTCTTTCTGATGGATTAGTGGAGAAAACATAAAACCTCTGAGTAGCACCGTCAGTAGCAGATGTGTGGGCTTTTAGCCCTGCGTTGTTAAGGCACTAACGTGGGACAGTTAAACTACCAGATATAAAGAAAGGTTATTGTTGTTTTTTTTTTTCCTCCCAGATGTGGTTTAATTCAAAGGAGCTTACAGATTGGACGATGAGACAAGACTTATCCCTGTGTGGATCAAGTGTGGTGATGCCGCAGGTGGGTACCAGATGCTTTAGGCAGATGGGGGATAGACGCACAATATCGGGATGGGACTTGCTGGTTGAAATTGCACTGGCCACTCCATGATGAATGTAAAATGACAAGCATATGCCTGAACTCAAAAGTGATGTCATCTTACTACTGAGAAGTGGGCCTGGAATGCTCCAGGGTCTTTTAATGGTAGTTCTCGAGTACTAAAAATAATGGCTCATTTTTCTGTCTCCAGCATCTCCTCAGCAGTCTTGAGGAATTCAACTGCCTCCCAGGGTGAATGCAGGTAAGTTTTAAAATGGGAGGTTTGGTTGTGGGCTGTGGTGTTTTCAACAACCAGGAGAGCAGATGGTCAGTGGAGCAGTGTTTTTGCTCCTTCCAGCTTGTGCCTCTTGGAATGATTTTCCTGGGGAGGGAGTCAGCAGCCCAGCAAGCAGCATAGTTTTGTGAGGGTGTGCTCTTCCCTCACCCACACATCACTGTCAGATGATTTGAATTGATAATGCTGATCCTCTGTGAGGTACCACAGTTAATAGCATGTTAGAGTTCTGATGGCAGTTTCTGTTAATGAAGAAATTTTATTTCATCTTAGTATTTTGGAGTAACCATTTTCTCCCATTTGGTAGGTTGTCACAGCATTAATAGAGTCATCTGTCTTACAGTAAGTTATTTCTCTCAGTATTGTGGGAAACGGAGCGGTTTCTCTTGTTTCTGATAGTGCTGTTTCTTGATGTTTTGTTTTATCTTTGTTGATTTCCTAGATGCCTCTTCATTTGCTCAGGATGACTCCTACAAAGAGTCTAAAGAGGTGAGTACTTGTAACCTTGCTTGTTGTTGCTTAATTCCAGTACCAATGAGGAAAGCAGGCATCCTGTCTTACCTCTGTTCTAGCCCCAGAGCCAGTAATGGTGAACCCACTGGGGCTAACTGGGAGAAAGGATGAAATTTCATTCCATAAGGAATTGTCTGAGGTACACCAAATGAACAGCATTTGCTTGGCTTGGGTTATCCATTAACCCTAGTTAGAATAGTTTTGGTTGTTTTAGATATTTTGCTAATTATATGATTTTCTCATTCAGGAGCAGCTTGTTACTATACACACTCCTGGAAAGCCTCCAGAGTTAAAAGGTTAGTCGATTAATGTGTGTATGGCATACACCACCAAGTAGGCAGTTTCTGTGATGAATCAAACTAGCTCACTATGACTTAACCAATGAAAAGACATGAACCCTGAGAAACTGGAAAAGGCAACAATGGGGTACTGCGTGTACGGAACTTGTATCACTCATAGCTTTGTCCTTCCGTAGGTACCATTGCCAGTTACCGTCGCTCAGAGGTAAGTGGTCTCCATATGTGTTTGCGCATACAATGTATTGAGTGGGAAAAAATGCCTTTTTAGGCATCTGTGATGACTTACATGGAATCTCGTTCGGCTGATGATTTGCTGTTGAGACTCGGAAATCTGACTTTCTGGGAATGGTAGCTTAGACAGGAACAGCTTATAATGCAAGAAGCAAGCATTACTGACTTACTTGTTTTTGTGTTTTAGGTACAGCTTCTTGTCTGGTGCCTGAGAATGATTTTAGGTAAGTCTGTTATCTATGGCTGCTGTATAGAATTCACCAGTTTTTGCTTGGTACTTTGAATAACTGCAGACATGACTTGCTAAATCCAAAGTTTGTCTCTGGCCATTAGTGAACCACCAGTGCCACTCACCAGTGATGAGTTAATACCGCCCCAGTCTGATCACTATGACTGAAAGGTATTTCTGAGCTGTGAGTTTCCCTTGGAGTAAAAAGTGACTGTAGTGGGAAGTTGAGTGGCTTTATAGCCAACAGGAAACGTTTTGGACTAGCTGGTGATTTCTGTAAAATGTCCATTGAAACCTACATAGCTTTTATAGATAGGCCTGTCCTGGAGACAGTTGACTTAGTTTCCAATCTTTTGCAGGGGAAAGGAGTAAGCCATATATCTGCTCAGCTCTAGTCTGAAGTTGAGAGGTGAGTAAACTTAAACACAAGGTGTGTCAAGTTAAAATTTCCCGGTGAAGAAATCCTCACAAGTCTTACTTCCTGTCCTAGTCCCAGAGCCTGTAAAGGTGAACCCACTGGGGCTGGCTGGGGGAGAAGAGGAAAGCTTGTTCCAGAGGGAACTGTCTGAGGGATCATGAGAATTACTAAACAAGGCAACGAGGGGAATAACTGACTGGTTGAAAGGCAGATTTTTTTTTCCCCCCTAGATCTGAAGAAAGAACAAAGCACACATAATGGTAAGTATCTGTTCATGTACTTGTATTAAATACACTAACCATGTTTAAAGGATAACTCTGTTAAGCCCATCAGGTATATACTTGTGAAAATCCAGTTAAGAAAAAACTCATTTTTCTTTTTCTCTACAGGAATCCAATGTGGAAGATATCAAAACTGAAAAATCTGTACAGATTGCCTGTTCTAATTAGCATACGATCATTTCAGCCTTTATAAATAAAAAAGTTTTTAAACTTTCATTGATTTCCTGTGTTTGAGTGGGTCTGACTGGACAGAAATAATGCCAGAAAGATTGTTAAATGGCTTTCCCCATTTAGCTTGGCACTTCACGTAACCCAGGGAAGTATCATTCAGGGTGCCCCCTTGGAGTTCTGTGTGAAAGTTTGCTGAGTTTGAATGACCCCTTTAACTGTGCTTAAAACCTTAAGACTTTGGGTACTAGGAGACAGTGATTCATCAGTTAATAGAAAAATTGGCTGTCAACTTTTGGTATCTTGTTGTCCCTATCTTTCACATGAATCTCTAAAATGATTTCTGTGGAGTTTAACAGCCCTGGGCCTACAACCAGAACTTGAGAAGGAGCTGCACTAGGACCCACTTGGGATACATTATGTCCCTTCAGTCCTTACAACCCTTTGTGACCCCATAGGCTGTATCCCACCAGGCTTCTCTGTCCACAGAATTCTGGCAAGAATGTATGTACTGCTTGCTCGATCATGTCCAACTCTGCAACCCCAAGGACTGCAGCACGTCATGCTTTCTTGTCCTGCATCTCCCAGAGCTTATTCAGGCTCAGGTCTATTGAGTGATGCCATCCAACCACGTCCCAGACAGGTGGTCTCAGGTAATGACCACCTTTATATTTCTCAATAGAAGGGGAAAATGGATGAACTAGAATGCTCACCTGCTGTTAATTTACATATGTATAGAATATACTTGTGTCAGAACTGGTAAAAAGTAGAAGGCAATTTAGGGCCTTCTCTGGTGTTATTTTTTTGCGTTTTCATACTGTTCATGGGGTTCCCAAGGTAATAATAAAGAAGTGGTTTGCCATTCTCTTCACCCTTGGACTGCAAAGAGATGATCCTTGTCAATCCTAAAGAAAACTCCTGAATTCATTGGAAGGACTGTTGAAGCTGAAGCTCTGATACTTAGGCCACTTGATACGAAGAGCTGACTCACTGGAAGAGACCCTGATGCTGGGAAAGGTTGAAGACAGAGAAGATGACATGGGATGAGATGGTTGGATGAACATGAGTTTGAGCAAGCTCCGGGAGTTAGTGATGGACAGGGAAGACTGGCATGCTGCAGTCCATGGGGTTGCAAAGAACGAGACAACTGAGTGACTGAACTGGTGGTCTAGTGGCTAAGATAAATGTATACACACACAATGGAATATTAGCCATAAAACAACAAAATTGAGTCAGTTGTGAGGTGGAAGAACCTAATAGGTTTCCCTGTTGGCTGAGATGGTAAAGAATCCGCCTGCACTGCAGGAGACCTGGGTTCGATCCCTAGGTTGGGAAGATAACGCTGGGGAAGGGAATGGCAACCCACTCCAGTATTCTTGTCTGGAGAAACCCATGGACAGGAACCTGGTGGGCTCAAGAAGGAGGTGATATATGTATACTTAGAACTGATTCACACTGATGTACAGCAGAAACCAACACAAGAGTTTAAAGCAATTATCCTTCAATTTAAAAAAATCCACACTTATCACTGCAGGATGCATGGGTTTGATCCCTGGTTGGGGAATTAAGATCCCACATGCTACATGGTGTAGCAGAAAACAAAAGGGGGATGTAAATTGAGGGGCATTGTTAGATCAATTTCATGAAAACATTAAATTACAAAATTTAAGTGTACCCACATGGAAAGAATATTCCCTTGGTCTTGCCTCCCCTCCCTTCCCTCCATGATCTCTTCCACTTCTCTCCATCTCTGCCACCACAGCTACCCACCCTCACCCCCTAAGCCACATTCGCTTCTTACCTGGAGGGTCACAGGAGACTTCCTTTTCGCTGTATGCAGGTCAGGAAGCAACAGTTAGAACTGGACATGAAACAACAGACTGGTTCCAAATAGGAAAAGGAGTGCGTCAAGGGGCTTCCCTGGTGGCTCAGAGGTTAAAGTGTCTGCCTCCAGTGCGGGAGACCCGGGTTCAATCCCTGGGTCGGGAAGATCCCCTGGAGAAGGAAATGGCAACCCACTCCAGTATTCTTGCCTGGAGAATCCCACGGACGGAGAAGCCTAGTAGGTTACAGTCCATGGAGTCGCAAAGAGTCGGACACGACTGAGCGACTTCACCACCAACCAAGGCTGTATATTGTCACCCTGCTTATTTAACTTATATGCAGAGTACATCATGAGAAACGCTGGACTGGAAGAAACACAAGCTGGAATCAAGATTGCCGGGAGAAATGTCAATAACCTCAGATATGCAGATGACACCACCCTTATGGCAGAAAGTGAAGAGGAGCTAAAAAGCCTCTTGATGAAAGTGAAAGAGGAGAGCGAAAAAGTTGGCTTAAAGCTCAACATTCAGAAAACGAAGATCATGGCATCTGGTCCCATCACTTCATGGGAAATAGATGGGGAAACAGTGGAAACAGTGCCAGACTTTATTTTTTTAGGCTCCAAAATCACTGCTGATGGTGACTGCAGCCATGAAATTAGAAGACGCTTACTCCTTGGAAGAAAAGTTATTTCCAACCTAGATAGCATTTTCAAAAGCAGAGACATTACTTTGCCGACTAAGGTCCGTTTAGTCAAGGCTATGGTTTTTCCTGTGGTCATGTATGGATGTGAGAGTTGGACTGTGAAGAAGGCTGATCGCCGAAGAATTGATGCTTTTGAAGTGTGGTGTTGGAGAAGACTCTTGAGAGTCCCTTGGACTGCAAGGAGATCCAACCAGTCCATTCTGAAGGAGATCAGCCCTGGGATTTCTTTGGAAGGAATGATGCTGAAGCTGAGACTCCAGTACTTTGGCCACCTCATGCGAAGAGTTGACTCATTGGAGAAGACTCTGATGCCGGGAGGGATTGGGGGCAGGAAGAGAAGGGGACGACCGAGGATGAGATGGCTGGATGGCATCACGGACTCGATGGACGTGAGTCTGAGTGAACTCCGGGAGATGGTGATGGACAGGGAGGCCTGGCGTGCTGCGATTCATGGGGTCGCAAAGAGTCAGACACGACTGAGCGACTGAACTGAACTGTAGACCTTAAACTTAATGAAGGCAGGCAGAGTCCATGTCTGATTTTGCTCATCATTGTAGGGTGTCTGCTCAAAGAGCATAAACAAATGGACAAATGGCCTCCCAGGGAGCCCAGGTTTCCGGGTTCAGGTGGGGCCCTCACTATCAGCCCCCAGTATCCACGAAGCAACAGGCAGGAGTCACAATAGATGCGAATTAATCTTTAATTCAGAGGAGAAACAAGGCTACTGCCAACCTGACGCCTGAGACCTGCCAGGGAAAAGCCCCCAGAGACCTGTGCTTGGGATGCTCGACTGCAGCCTGCATGGATGGACTGAAACTTACCTGGCTAGGGAGTTATGGTCTGCCCCCAGGTTGAGTCTTGCAGAATTTAGAGAAGGTTGGGGTTGAAAGAAACTGAAGGGGCTTCCTTAGGTGTCCAGTGGCAAAAACTGCGAGCTCCCAATGCTGGAGCCTTGGGTTTGATTCCTGGTCAAGAAACTAGATACCACGTGCTGCAACTAAGAGTTTACATGCCACAACTAAAACCCAGCACAGCCAAATAAATATTAAAGCAAAGAAACTGATTTTTTTTTTTTTCCCAAGTACCTATTTGGCTGCACCAGGTCTTAGTTGCAGCACCTGAACTCAGTTTCAGCATGTGGAATCTAGTTCCCTGCACAGGGATCGAACCTGGGCCCCCTGCATCAGGAGCCAAGTCTTAGCCACTAGACTACCAGGTAAGTCCCCAGAGAAACTCAATTTTGCTTTTGCCTTTGTATTAGTTGGTTTGGGGGTGTTTTTTTGTTTGTTGTTTTTTTGGCTACTGTAATAAGTTGCCGCTCTAATGCCAGAAAGTGAAAAGGAACTAAAAAGCCTCTTGATGAGGGTGAAGGAGTGAAAAAACTGACTTGAAACTCAACAATAAAGAAACTAAGATCATGGCATCCAGTCCCATCACTTCATGGCAAATAGAAGGGGAAAATGTGGAAACAATGACAGATTTTGTTTTCTTGGGCTCCAAAATCACTGAAGGTGGTGATTTGCAGTCATGAAATTATAAGACATTTGCTCCTTGGAAGGAAAGCTATGACAAACCTAGGAAGTGTTAGTTGCTCAGTCGTGTCCAACTCTTTGTGACCCCATTGACTAGCCTGCCAGGCTCCTCTGTCCATGGGATTCTCCAGGCAAGGATATTGGAGTGAGTAGCCATTCCCTTCTCCAGAGCATATTCCTAACCCAGGGATCAAACCTGGGTCTCCTGCACTGCAGACAGATTCTTTACCATCTGAGCCATTAGGGAAGCCCCTGACAAACCTAGATAGCATATTAAAAATCAGAGACATCACTTGGCTGGCAAAGGTCTATATAGTCAAAGCTATGGTTTTCCCAGTAGTGAGAGCTGGACCACAAACAAAGCTAAACGCTGAAAAATTGATGCTTTTGAATTTTGTTGCTGGAGAGGACACTCGAGAGTCCCTTGAACTGCAAGAAGATCAAACCAGTCAATCCTAAGGGAAATCAACCCTGAATATTCATTGGAAAGAATGATGGTGAAGTGAAGCTCCAATATTTTGGCCACCAGATGCGAAGAGGTGACTCATTGGAAAAGACCCTAATGCTTGGGAAGACTGAAGGCAAAAGGATAATGGGGTGCAGAGGCTGAGATGGTTAGATAGCATCACTGCCTCAATGAACATGAATTTGAGCAAACTCCAGGAGATAGTGAAGGATAGGAGATCCTGGCATGCTGCAGTCCATGGGGTCGCAGAGTCAGATGTGACTTAGTGACTGAACAACAAGTTACCACAAACTTGGTTGCTTAAAACAAAGCAAATATATTATCTTACAGTTTTGGAGGTCAGAAATCTGAAATGGGTCTCAATAGGCTAAAATCAAGGAGTGCTAACATGGCTGCATTTCTTTCTGTAGGCTCCGAAGGAGAATCCGTTTATCTGCCTTGGCTAGATTCTAGAGGACACCCTCATTCCTTTGCTGACAACCCTCTTCCATCTTCAAAGCCAGTGATGGTTGAGCAAATCTTTCTGATGCTGCATCAGTCTGACGCTGAGTCTCCTGTCTCCCTTTGTGATCTTTGTAATTATGTACATGGAGCCCATCAGATAATCCAGAACAAAGAGGCAGATGCTAAATTGCTCAGTCCTGTCAGATTTTTTAGCGACCAGGCTCCTCTGCCCACGGGATTCTCTAGGCAAAAGTATTGGAGTGGGTCCAGGGGATCTTCCCTACCAGGGGGATTGAACCCTCATCTCTTATGACTCCTGCACTGACAGGTTCTTTACTACTGTTGCCACCTGGGAAGCCCAGTCCAGAATGATCTTTTCTCAAAACTATTAATTTAATCATATATGTGAATTACCTTTTGTCTGCCATGTAAGGTATCATAATGAGAGGTTCTAAGAATTAGGACATGGGCATGTAGACTCATTATTCTGTCTACCACAGTCCCTTAATTCGGTTTCTCTGGGTTTATCGGTGAAGCCTGGAGAAATTGCTTCTGTTTATTAGGTACACTGTGTGAGAAACCACAGTCTCTGAAGTCATAGATGATCACACTTTGCTAGTTGTAATCATATCAGTGAAAATAGAACGTCCTACTCTTGCTGGAACGATCTCAACCCAGGCACGGTGTGTGTGTTTGTGAGTGTGTCTGGGTGTCTGTGTGCTCAGTCGTGTCCGAGACTCTTCGCCTCTTGGCAACCCAGGAGATTCGCAGCCCGCCAGGCTCCAGAGACACGGGCCTCTAATTTCAACCCAGATGTAGAGCTCAGTTAAGGAGGTTTCAAATAGAACGTTCTGCGTTCACACTAACATTGTTTCCAAGGAAACAGACTTCAAGTCCCTTTTCAGCAAGAGCCTGACATTAATACCTTTCATACAGCAGGGCTTTGCTCTGAGCCTCTAAAGTACCGCTTCTGTTAAATTTGACCTGCATTGCCTCACCCCCTCTCCCACCGCTGGTTCCTGGGTTTAGGAATCCGGAGGCTCCGAAACGCTTTTCTCAGGCCGCTTTTTCCCCCGCTGTAGGGCCAACGGTGGGTAGTGGTTGGTACAAACGGCAAGATGTAAGTGGGATAGGGGCGGATGTTACAGTAAATCAGGGAGCGGGGAGGAGCAGACGCCAGCCTGGAGCCCCGTAATGCGAGGGGAACACAGTCCTAACGGCCAACTTTCACTGTCACCTCTGGACCGAGAGCAGCACGTCCTCAGTTCTCACAAGCACCCCATAAGCGCGGGTTATTATTCCTCCATTTAACAGAGGAGAGGACCGGAGCCTAAGCAACAAGCTTTGCGTGCATGCCGTGCGTGCTAAGTCCCGTCAGTGGTGTTCGACTCTGGGAACGTAACCCACCAGGCTCCTCCGTCCATGAGATTCTCCAGGTAAGAATATTGGAGGGGATGGTGCCCTCCTCCAAGGGATCTTCCCGACTCAGGGATCGAACCTGCCTCTCTTATGTCTCCTGCTTTGGCAGCGGGATTCTTACCACTAGTGCCACCTGGGAAGCGCAAGCAACATGCCTCGCAGCATCAAATCAGGAACTGGCGGAAAGGGGTCCCAACTCGGTTCTTTGGACACCAAAGTCAGCGGTCAGGGACCGCGGGCCTTTCCAAATAAATGTCCGGAAGAGGGACGCCGCCCTGCATCCGCTTCAACAGACTAACGACCACCACCTTCAGGCCGGGAGAGATCGCCAGTCTCCGAGGGGTAAAACGCCAGGCGGCCACAGAAATCGCGTCTAGCATGGGGACCAATCCCAGAAAGCGAAAGAGCAGCGGGGCGGGTTTATGCAAAACACACAAGGAGTTAGCCGGAGGCGAAGCAGTAAAGGGGACAACTTAAGGTCTATTTCCACAATTTTAATTATTACTATGAATCAGAAATGATGAAAAATTGGTTTTAAGCAAGACTGCACTTTGAGAAAAAAACTAATGATTAGGTCACAGCAGTCACCACAACTGCAAAAGCTACATTAAGAGTAGGGCTGGCCCGGAGGCGAGCTTGCTGTTATCGCTTCTCGGCCTTTTGGCTAAGATCAAGTGTAGTATCTGTTCTTATCAGTTTAATATCTGATACGTCCTCTATCCGAGGACAATATATTAAATGGATTTTTGGGATTAGGAGTTGGAATAGGAGCTTGCTCCGTCCACTCCACGCATCGACCTGGTATTGCAGTACTTCCAGGAACGGTGCACCCCCTTCGGGGGGAATATAAATATCTCAAAAAAAGACCTAATAACTTTACTATAGGCGTCTTTCAAGCTAATCTTGTGTAATAGTTTACTAGTGGTGTGCACTTCTCAGATTTAAATATTTGTGTTATGAAAACTTTTTCAAGAAAAAAGCTATTTTTTTTTTTTTGCTTGAAAGCTTAATACACATTGTAGATAACCAAGCTACATTTAAAACCGATGGGGTCAGTAAGTGGGATTTCTAACGCTGTGCTGGTTTTCTACTGTGTATTTTTCGTCTAAGTAATTTAACTTTCAGCACTTCAGACGCAAGTAAAGTAAATCTGAGTTTCCTTTACAGAAGCTTGACGGGTACTGTTTGGGTCGCAACGGGTGGATCACGACCGACATAGTGTTTTCAAAGCTTTTGTGAGAGCAACACAAACTCCATGACAGGCCCTACAGGACCAAAAAGGCCGCAGTTCCGATTTCCCCAAAGATAAGTTTCAGTTTCCCCGAAATTAGCTCAGCACACAAGAGCCAATCAACAGTCAGCCCGGAAAATTCAAGCCCTTCACCAGAAGGTGACCAATCAGACCCGGAGACTCCTATTTTTCTAGTTTTTCCCGCGAGAATACCCTATATAAGCAATGTAACCCAGAGTTCAGGGCTCCTTCTTGTAGCTGCTGCGTCGGTGTCGGTGGAAGCTCCAGCTCGAGCTTGGTAATTGAGAGGTCCGGAGTCTAACAATGCAAAGTCCCGCAGAAAGTCCTGGGCTGAGGCCCAATCAGGAACCGGGGGCGGATCAACCTTCTGAAGACTGGCGTCATGACCTGGCCCAATCAGGAACCGACCCGGGACCCTCAGAATACCAATTCCCGTGGCAGCCCACCCAAGCCCTACCTCTCACTCTTTGCAGGCTCCCTTCCCCGCTTGCCCACTTTGGGGAGTTCTGCCCGAGAGCGATCGCCCAATAAAGGCTTCTACCAACGGTCCTTAGAGGTGGCTCTTTCTTCCCGCGGCGATCTAACATCCGGCGCCCAATGTGGGGCTCGAGGTGAGGGCCACCGGCATTCGCCGTTGAGGCCCCCTCGAGCTCCACCGCCGCGGTAGCCTCGGACCCCGACTGCAGACCAACCTCCCGGACGGCAGGATACGGGGTAAGTCCCTTTGGCTTTGGATCCCGCCACCCTAGGCGACCATCTCCTAGGGCCCCGTAACCGGTGCGCACTTATGGGACCTCACCCGGCAGTTTCTGCCAGGTCATCAGGTTCTCAGCTCGTGAGGGAGACGTCCCAAGCGACTGAGTAAACCTCCGGCTTAAGCCTTACCTGGTCCCCAGCTCGTGAGGGAGACGTTCCAAATGGCTGAACGGACCCCAGCCTCCCCTGAGACCCCCTCCGGTCCCCTGATACGCTCGGAGACGTTCGAGCAGCAGGGATCGCTTCCACGTGGTCGCCATGGGATCGACGGCCTCCAAACCCGAGTCCAATTGGTCGACCCCCCTAGAATGCCTGTTAGCTAACCTAAAGACTCTGAGCTTAGCGGGCTACATTCGCCGCAAACGGCTTACTTTTTGTGCTCCCAAGCCTGGCCGCAGTATCCCCTAGATAATGGCTCCCATTGGCCTGCCACAGGGACATTAGACTTTAACGTCCTCCGTGATTTAGATAATTACTGCCGGAGAACGGGAAAATGGTCTGAGGTCCCTTATGTCCAGGCCTTTTGGACGTTGCGCTCTCGTCCCACCCTGTGTGCCATGTGTGCTCCCAATCAGATCCTGCTCACATGGCTTTCCCAGCTCCCCCTTCCCAGGCCGAACGATCTCCCGCACCCGAATCGTCTGCTTTCTCTATACCTCCGGAAGACTTGGTGGCTCCTCCTCCTTATAGTACAGCCACGGCCCCAACGACCCCCTCACCCCCCGTTTCTGCCACCGAGGCTCCGTCGCCAGTTCCGACCCCCTCTGCCCCGTCGCCACCCCCATTCCCTCTGTTCCTAATCCTATCTTATACCCTCCTCTTCCCCCTGTTACCCCCTCCCCCTCTCCTGTTAGTTCTCATACCCGCTCCCACAATAACCTTTCTGAGGCTCCCACCCCCCTCTCTCCAGCCCCGTTGTTCCCTCTATGACAGGTGGCCGGAGCTGAGGGCCTAGCTCAGGTCCATGTTCCCTTCTCCCTCCAAGACCTGGCCCAGATTGAAAACAAACTAGGGTCCTTCTCCTCCAACCCCACCCAATACATTAAACAGTTCACCAGCCTGACTCGGGCCTATGCACTAACATGGCAAGATATATACGTCATCCTCGGGTCTACCACCACCCCAGAGGAGAGACAGGCCATCTGGACGGCAGCCAAGGCTCAAGCCGACCAACGGCACTTTGCCAGCCCCTCCCCCGAATGACCCCCGGGAGCTCAGGCAGTCCCTGACGTAGACCCTGACTGGGACTACCAGGATGGGGGTGGCGGCCAGCTTCAGGTAGGCTACATGGTAGAATGCATCCTTGATGGAATGGAGGCTGCCTCAAACAAAGTTGTATACCTCTTCAAACTAGATGAGATAACTCAGGGGCCCGACGAAAATCCGGCCATGTTCCTTAACCGACTAACCGAGGCCCTTGTTCAATACACCAGACTAGCGCCCGAATCTCCAGTTGGGGCGGCTACCTTGGCCAACCGTTTCATTTCCCAATCCGCCCCTGACATCTGGAAAAAATTAGCTAAGGCTGAAGACGGCCCTCAGACCCCTATCCGAGACCTGGTAAAAATGGCCTTTAAGGTCTACAATGCCCGTGAGGAAACTGCTGAAGCCTGCCGAAAGGCAAAGCTCAAGCAAAAGGCCGAGTTTCAGGCGAGTCTCTTAAATCAGCAAACCGAAGCCCTGGTAGCAGCCCTGCGGCCGGCAGTGGGTTCGGGGCCCTGAAGCCCACCTCCGGGGGCCTGCTTTAAATGTGGCCAGGAGGGACACTGGGCTAAGATGTGCCCCAACCCACGGCCTCCCTCCAAGCCATGTCCAAGGTGCAAACAACGCGGGCACTGGGCTAGTGATTGTCCCCAGGCCTCTCGGGCCCCGACCCCTAGGGGGCGAGGACCAGAACGCCTAGGAGAGACTTCCTGCCCATCCCCGGCCTTGGAATTGCTGAGCCTCAACCATGACTGATGCCGCCCGGACTCGGGGACTCGATAACCCAAGCCGAGCCCAGGGTAATGCTCCAGGTAGCGGGTAAGTCCATCAACTTTCTGGTTGATACAGGGGCTACCTATTCGGTCCTTCCCTCTTTCGGAGGCATCCTACGCCCTTCCCAGGTCTCGGTTATGGGAATTGATGGCTGGCCCTCATGCCCACTCCAAACCCAACCACTATCTTGCCAACTAGACTCCTGTTTATTTACCCACTCCTTTCTATTTATCCCCTCCTGCCCTACCCCTCTTTTGGGGAGAGACATACTTGCCAAGCTTAAGGCTACCCTCCATCTGGCTCTGGGGTCAGCCCCTACTTCAGGGGCCTTCCTGATGGCGCTGGCTGACTCCCCAACCTTCTCCATTAATCCTGAAATCTGGGACACTCGAGTCCCGATAGTAGCTCGGCACCACCCTCCGGTCCTCATAAGACTAAGAGACCCCACCTGTTTCCCAGCCCGGCCCCAGTTTCCCTTATCCACCCACAGCCTTAGAGATTTAAAGCCCATCATCGACCGCCTCATGGGGCAAGGCCTCCTGGTCCCCATGACTTCCCCCTGTAACGCCCCTGTCCTTCCCTTTCAAAAGGCCTTGGGGGACTACCGGCTGGTGCAAGACCTCCGCCTAATAAACGCGGCAGTAGTCCCTGCCCACCCACTTGTCCCTAATCCATATACTCTCCTCTCCTCCATAGCCCCCCAAACTACCCACTTTACCGTTATTGACCTCAAAGATGCCTTTTTTACCATTCCTCTTCACCCAGACTGCCAGTTCCTCTTCGCTTTCACCTGGACTGACCCCAATACCCAACTCGCCACACAACTCATGTGGACCGTGCTCCCCCAAGGGTTCCGAGACAGCCCCCACCATTTCGGTCAGGCCCGGGCCCGAGACCTGGCCAGGTGCTCGCTCCACCTTAGCACTCTTCTCCAATATGTAGACGACCTTCTCCTCTGCAGTCCCTCTGAAGATATCTCCCGAAGACATACTGCGACCCTCCTCAACCACCTTGGCTCTCAAGGCTACAGAGCCTCCCAATCTAAGGCCCAGCTCACGCAGACCTCTGTTGTCTATCTGGGCCTCCAGATTACCCCTACTACCAAAGCCCTGACGGCAGAGCGGTGCAGCCTTCTCAAATCCATCTGCCCCCCAACCAGTGGAGACCAGATATTATCCTTTCTCGGGCTGATGGGATTCTTCCGCCACTGGGTCCCTAACTATGCCACCCTGGCAAAACCCCTATACGCTGCTGCTAAAGAAACCTCCTCAGGGCCACTCTCCTCCCCCGCTAACGTAACTCAGGCCTTCTATGCCTTGCGCTCAGCGCTGCTGGCTGCACCCCGCCTCTTTCTCCCAAACCCTAATTACCCAAACCACCTATACACGGATGAAAAAGGCGGAATAGCCTTCGGAGCCCTAGTGCAACCGATCGGCCCCGAACTGCTGCCTATCGCCTACATATCTAAACAGCTTGATCCCACAGCTAAGGGATGGTTCCCCTGCCTGCGCGCACTAGCGGCTGCAACAACACTGTACGCCAATGCAAAAAAGTTAATCCATGACCAACCCCTGACTATCTTCTCACCTCATCGCCTCAGCGACCTCCTGGCCTCTAGGTTCCTCTCTGACCTCAGCGAGTCCAGGCTTCAACAATTTCACCTGGTGTTGCTGGACAACCCACAAGTTTCCTTAGATCGTTGTCCACAATTAAATCCGCTTTCCTCACTACCTTCTCTTCCCCTTTCTCCAGATCCCCTCGCTCACTCATGCTCTGAGACTCTGGAAACCCTCATGCAACCACCCCACAATCTGTTTTCTGAGCCCCTGCCAAACCCCGAGCTCACTCTGTTTGTTGACGGGAGCTCAAAGCGAGACCCCAACGGAAGCCGTAAGGCGGCCTATGCAGTGGTAACAACCCGGGAGGTCCTAGAGGCACAACCCTTGCCACCGGGGACAACCTCCCAGAAAGCTGAATTAACGGCCCTGACTAGAGCCCTACACTTAGCAAAAGGAAAGAGGGCCAATATCTACACCGATTCCAAATATGCCTTTTTAATTGCTCACTCCCACTCGGCAATCTGGAAGGAGCGAGGTTTCCTCACCACAAAGGGGTCCCCTATTTGCAACGCCACCCATATCACCCAACTGCTAGAAGCAATACCTTTACCCAAAGCGGTGGCCATCATACATTGCAAGGGACACCAGAACACCCATGACACAGTCGCCCTGGGAAATAACATGGCAGACCAAGTAGCTCGACAGATTACCTTACAACAAACCCCAGAGTCACTGATGGCTCTACGGCCCATCCTTAGCCCAGACTATTCCAGTGATGAAGCCAGAGCCCTGCTGGCACAGGAAGGGACACAGAGGCACCCATCAGGGTGGATACTGCTCCACAACAAACTGGTGCTCCCTAAACGACAGGCCACGACCATAATTTCACAAATCCATAATACGCTTCACATTGGACCAAGGGCTCTTTTTTCCTTCCTTAGCCCGATTTTTTCCCCCTTACACCTCAGGCAGTCCATATTTGCCGTCCACCGCTCATGCCTAGTGTGTGCTTCCACCTCCCCAAGAAACTCACCAGCTGAGGGGGCACATGCTTGGGCAGGACTGGCAACTAGACTTTACTCACATGCCTAGACACCGAACCCATCGCTACTTATTGGTCTTTGTAGACACTTTTTCAGGATGGGTTGAGGCCTTCCCCACCACTCGAGAGACAGCAGCAGCGGTGGCGGAGGTTCTGACAACCCACCTCATCCCGCGCTTCAGATTACCAAACTCCCTCCAATCTGACAATGGACCTGCATTCATCTCACAGGTCTCCCAACAGGTGGCTGCGGCTCTGGGCATTACTTGGCACCTCCACATCCCTTACCGGCCCCAGTCGTCGGGTAAGGTAGAACAGGTAAACGGCATCATCAAGACACACCTGACAAAGCTCGCCTTAGAACTGCGATTGCCCTGGGTCGACCTCCTCCCCCTGGCGCTCACCCGTATCCGCACCACGCCTCACTCAAAAACAGGTTTGACCCCCTTTGAGCTGCTTTACTGCAGACCCTATCTGCTAACTCACCTCCCGGAGGGAGAGGCTCCCCCGCTCGCTGGGTACCTCCCCCTCTTTTCCCTCCTGCAATCCTTGCTGAGAGAACACGCAGACCGAGTTTTGCCTCAACCGATCGATGACAAAGGACCGACCCAACCTCTGGCACCGGGCGATCAGGTATTGTTAAAGACTTTAAATCCCTGCCCGCTACAGCTGCGCTGGACAGGACCCCATACTGTCATCCTCACCACTCCTACGGCGGCCAAACTTCTGGGGCACGAGCCCTGGTTATCACCTGACTCAGCTAAAACGGGCTCCCCTGGGTCTCCCAGAAACTGAGGTGCCCCCGGCCCGAACTGTCCTCCAAAACTGTACCTACCACTCTACCCCCATAGGGCCAACCAAGCTGACCATCACCCGAACACCCCTCCCACCCATCTCTGAGTGACCAGAGCACCCTCACCTCCAACTGACTACTAACACGCCTCACTCAATGTTTGTTTGGTATCACCTGCTGTGGCTAGTGTGGGCAGTGACTCTGGCTGTGCTCTTCGCCGTTGGACTGGCTGTCATAGCCCCCCAAGATTGGTCACTCGCACCCAGACTCTCACTGTCCCTTGCTTATCTAGCCATCTGCTCCATGCTTCTCAGGTGCTATTCACTCAAAACTCCCTGATCTGACCCCCAAAGATGACAAAGACAATCTCACTCTCTCTCTCTCTCTCTCTCTCTTTGCCCTCCTCCTGGGGAAAACTTGGGGAGGGTTCGACGACCCTGCCAAGGCTAGAGAAATACTAGCTAAACGGATGGGAAAGCCGTGCGACTGTGCCGGTGGAACCCTCCCCCAGTTCCCCGAGGGCCATATCCTAGTCGTCCAACGGGTCAACTGCGGAGATAAAATGGCCTGTAACTTTGCAGGAAGGGGCTACGTCCTAACACAAAGGGGACACACCTACATCTCACCGCTCATGCCTAGTGTGTGCTTCCACCTCCCCAAGAAACTCACCAGCTGAGGGGGCACATGCTTGGGCAGGACTGGCAACTAGACTTTACTCACATGCCTAGACACCGAACCCATCGCTACTTATTGGTCTTTGTAGACACTTTTTCAGGATGGGTTGAGGCCTTCCCCACCACTCGAGAGACAGCAGCAGCGGTGGCGGAGGTTCTGACAACCCACCTCATCCCGCGCTTCAGATTACCAAACTCCCTCCAATCTGACAATGGACCTGCATTCATCTCACAGGTCTCCCAACAGGTGGCTGCGGCTCTGGGCATTACTTGGCACCTCCACATCCCTTACCGGCCCCAGTCGTCGGGTAAGGTAGAACAGGTAAACGGCATCATCAAGACACACCTGACAAAGCTCGCCTTAGAACTGCGATTGCCCTGGGTCGACCTCCTCCCCCTGGCGCTCACCCGTATCCGCACCACGCCTCACTCAAAAACAGGTTTGACCCCCTTTGAGCTGCTTTACTGCAGACCCTATCTGCTAACTCACCTCCCGGAGGGAGAGGCTCCCCCGCTCGCTGGGTACCTCCCCCTCTTTTCCCTCCTGCAATCCTTGCTGAGAGAACACGCAGACCGAGTTTTGCCTCAACCGATCGATGACAAAGGACCGACCCAACCTCTGGCACCGGGCGATCAGGTATTGTTAAAGACTTTAAATCCCTGCCCGCTACAGCTGCGCTGGACAGGACCCCATACTGTCATCCTCACCACTCCTACGGCGGCCAAACTTCTGGGGCACGAGCCCTGGTTATCACCTGACTCAGCTAAAACGGGCTCCCCTGGGTCTCCCAGAAACTGAGGTGCCCCCGGCCCGAACTGTCCTCCAAAACTGTACCTACCACTCTACCCCCATAGGGCCAACCAAGCTGACCATCACCCGAACACCCCTCCCACCCATCTCTGAGTGACCAGAGCACCCTCACCTCCAACTGACTACTAACACGCCTCACTCAATGTTTGTTTGGTATCACCTGCTGTGGCTAGTGTGGGCAGTGACTCTGGCTGTGCTCTTCGCCGTTGGACTGGCTGTCATAGCCCCCCAAGATTGGTCACTCGCACCCAGACTCTCACTGTCCCTTGCTTATCTAGCCATCTGCTCCATGCTTCTCAGGTGCTATTCACTCAAAACTCCCTGATCTGACCCCCAAAGATGACAAAGACAATCTCACTCTCCCTCTCTCTCTCTCTCTTTGCCCTCCTCCTGGGGCAAACCTGGGGAGGGTTCGACGACCCTGCCAAGGCTAGAGAGATACTAGCTAAACGGATGGGAAAGCCGTGCGACTGTGCCGGTGGAACCCTCCCCCAGTTCCCCGAGGGCCATCTCCTAGTCGTCCAACGGGTCAACTGCGGAGATAAAATGGCCTATAACTTTGCAGGAAGGGGCTACGTCCTAACACAAAGGGGACACACCTACATCAGTAGGGCTAACACATGGCAATGCGTAGAGGCCATCCCAGTCCCAGAACCCCTACCCCCAGGGCGACTGAAAAACTGCTCTTGTAAAGAATACCTGGACACCCTCCACTCACTATGCTATCTGAAAGAACAAGCTCGACAATGCCTGGGGCCAGACGGCCGTCCACGTTGGACGGCCACTAAAACAGGAGAGTTCAAAGGGTTCTCGGGCCCAAGCGGGTCTTCCCCGGCTTGTAGGGGGGAGACGGGAAAAGAGGTCTGCTGGAGACTGATGGCCCCCATAGGGACCTCTGACGGAGGAGGGGTTCAGGACATGGCCCGGAAAGAGAAAGCCCAACAAAAAATCCAGTTGGTCATCGATCAGATGTTCCCAAGGGTTCAGTACCACCCCCTGGCCCTCCCAGAAAGGCGAGGCCCCCTCCAGATAGATCCGCAAACCGCCAGCATGATACAGCTCACCTGGAATATCCTAAACCAATCCAACTCCGAGCTGGCCAAAGACTGTTGGATATGCCTGGCTATGGGCACCCCTCGCCCCTTGGCGATCCTGACTAACTATTCTCAGACATACAACACCACAGATGACCCATCCACGTGCCAGGTGACACAGCCTCTGAGGGTACAGCCAGTGGGACCCCCAACCGGAAGCTGTTTAGAAGGTCTTGCGACAGACAATGAGACGGCCCTAGATGTGGGGATTCAGGAATACGCTAACTGTTCAAACACCGAGACCACCAACACCTCGATATGTGTCCCCCCACCCCTGGTTCTAGTCTGTGGAGGGAATCTGGCATATACCTTCCTTCCCAGTAACTGGACGGGGACATGTGTCTCCGCGATCCTCCTCCCCGACATTGACCTCATATCAGGAGAGGATCCCGTCCCCATACCCAGCCTGGACCATATAGCAGGAAGGCAAAAACAAGCCATCCAAATGATACCTCTACTGGTGGGTCTGGGCCTGACTACTAGCCTAGCCGCCGGAGTGACAGGTGGCCTATCCCAACACACATATGTTAAGCTTTCCCAACAGATGATTTCTGACGTCCCACACATGGCCGATACCACGCTGGAACTCCAGGGGCAGATCGATTCCCTGGCAGAAGTAGTCCTCCAAAGTAGACGTGGATTAGACCTCTTAACCGCCAAGGAGGGAGGGATCTGCCTCTCTTTGCAGGAACGGTGCTGCTTCTACGCTAACCGGTCTGGGATCGTTCGGACCAAAATCAAAGAACTACAAGAGGACTTAGAAAGGAGACGCAAACAGCTCCAAGACAGCCCTCTGTGGACGGGGCTCAACGGGTTACTCCCTTACCTCCTACCCTTGCTGGGTCTGGTGCTCGTCCTGGTAGTGGGTCTGACCCTGGGGCCGTGTCTCCTCTGGATCATTTTTCGCAGATCCAGGAACTGGCACAATCCACAGTTGGCCAAGCCATGATACTAACAGCCTACACCAGGCTAAACCAGGATGATCTTGACGCCCCCTGCAGTTCACCATAAACAACAAGAGCCCACCTCAAGTCCTGGCCACACCCCTACCTCACGTTGCCCCCACTCAGCAGGAAGTAGCCAGAGAGAAACGGCGTCCCTTGTCCTATATCAAAAAGGCCGGGATGAGAGGTCGGGTGTGTCCCAACGGAAAGTCCTGGAGCTCAACTGAGGCCCAATCAGGAACCGGGGGCGGATCAACCTTCTGAAGACTGGCGTCATGACCTGGCCCAATCAGGAACCGACCAGGACCCTCAGAACACCAATCCCCATCGCAGCCCACCCAAACTACCCTATAGAAGAGAAAACTGGTTAACGCGCGAACCCTGGATATAAAACCCCAGCCCTACCTCTCACTCTTTGCAGACTCCCTTCCCCGCTTGCCCACTTTGGGGAGTTCTGCCCGAGAGCGATCGCCCAATAAAGGCTTCTACCAACGGTCCTTAGAGGTGGCTCTTTCTTCCCGCAGCGATCTAACAGTAATAAAACTCTTGCTTTTGCATCGGATATCGGCTCCCTGGTGGTCATTGGGAGATTTCGCGACTTGGGCACATTTGGGGGCTCGTCCGGGATCTCCTATCGGCCCTGCAGGGAAACCGATCTGGAGAGTCATCCAGAACCGGTAAGCTCTTTTCTGTCTACCTGTTTCTGATAAGGCCTACTTTTTCTGAAACCGGTATATGACTCAGGCAGACGCGCCGGTGGGTCACCGGTGCGGGTGGTTGGGAGACGTCCCCAACCCCCTCGGAGGGGACTGAGTGCCCCTGTTCTCTGTAGACGAAAGCGGGTCGCTCCCGCTGAACGACCGGAGGCCGTCGTCTTATTTTAAATTTTGCCTCTGGACTCCTGGAGGTCTGTTTCTTCTGTCTCTGTGTCTGTCTGTGTGGCTATCTGTGTTGTCTGTGTTAATTTGCCAACATCTGACTGATCCAGGAATGATGGGGCAAAGCCAATCTAGCCCTACTCCTCTATCTTTGGTCACTGACCATTTTAAGGAGGTCAAGATGTGCGCCCATGACCTCAGTGTAGAAATTAAGAAAAGTAAGTTAATCACTTTTTGCAGCTCAGAATGGCCAACCTTCCACGTAGGATGGCCCCCAGAAGGCACCTTTGACTTAGGGACTGTGCACCGAGTCTGAGACGTCATCTTCCTGCCGTGGAGTGGGCACCCCAACCAAGTTCCCTATGTCATAGTATGGGAAGATCTCATTTCGCGCCCACCTCCTTGGGTAAAACCCTTTTTGCCTCAACAGGGATTTTCCACCGTACAGGTGCTGGTGACACGTGTAGAGAAGAACCTAAAAGATCCCAAGGAACCTGAACCAACGGCGCCGCTGTCCTCTATCTTACAAGGGGGAACGGAGGAAGAACTTCTTTTCCCACCCCCTTACCAACCCCCAGAGCCACCGCGGGCCCATGCTATTCCTCCACCCAGGGCGGACACGGGGCAGGGGGTGGGGGTGGGGGGCGCACAAAATACCCACCATAGGTGAGCCATGTCCCTGGAGGGGCCGGCAGACTCAACTGTTGCCCTACCGTTACGAGTGGCCGGTCCCCCCAACGAGGAAAGGAACCAACCTCATCAATACTGGCCCTTCTCTACCAGCGACCTATACAACTGGAGGTCCCAGAATGCTAAGTTCTCAGATAACCCTAGAGATCTAACTAACTTTCTAGAGACTGTGCTTTTTTACTCATCAGCCCACCTGGGATGACTGTCAGCAGCTGCTCCAGATTCTCTTCACCATGGAAGAGAGAGAGAGAATACTGAATGAGGCCCGTAAAAGGGTCCCTGGGGCTAATGGAGAGCCCACTAATAATATAGATGAAATTAACACCTTCCCTTTGTCGCGACCTGATTGGGATTACAATACAGCACAAGGTAAGGAGAGGCTCCGAGTTTACCGAGTTTACCGCCAGACTCTGTTGGGAGGGCTTAAGGCAGCTGCATGGAAACCCACTAACCTAGCTAGAGTAGGAGATGTTCAACAGGGCCCCACCGAGAGTCCAGCCGCCTATCTGGAAAGGCTGATGGAGGCCTTTAGACAATACACCCCCATGGACTCAGAAGCAGAAGGCACTCAGGCTGCTTTGATAATGCACTTTGTCAACCAGGCGGCTCCGGACATTAGAAAAAATTTACAAAAACTAGAGCGCCTGGGTGAAAACAGTATCCAGGATTTAATAACAGTGGCAGAAAGGGTCTACAACACCCGAGAGACCCCTGAGGAAAAACAAGCCAAGGCAGCAGACTGCCAGACCCACAACATGGCACGTATCCTGCTGGCAGCGACAGTTCCTGACTCAGGAGAGAAGGAGCACCAACTGCGCCGCCTGGCAGCTGAAGGTAAAAGCCGTCCCCGTACGCGACCAGCATTAGGAAAGAACCAATGTGCCTATTGCAAAGAGGAAGGACATTGGGCCAAGGAATGCCCTAAGAAAAAGAAGGGACCGTTAAAGACCCCCATTCTGGCCGTCGAAGAACTGAGCGATTAGGAGAGATGGGGTTCGGCGCCCCTCCCCGAACCCAGGGTAACCCTTAGAGTGGAGGGGACCCCAATTGACTTCCTGTCGACACTGGGGCTCAATATTTGGTTTTGCAAGAGCCCCAGGGGAAACTGGCCGGAAAAACCTCTTGGGTACAGGGGGCCACTGGGATGAAACAATACCGATGGACTACCCGAAGATCAGTAGATCTGGGTGCGGGCCGGGTATCCCACTCCTTCATGGTCATCCCAGAATGCCCTTTCCCATTGTTAGGAAGAGACTTTTTGACCAAAATGGGAGCTCAGATTCACTTCCTCCCAGGAGAAACTAAAATACTTGACCAGGCCAGTAGGCCGATTCAAGTATTGACAGTTCAATTAGAAGATGAATATCGGCTGCACCAAAAACCAACCCTTCCCCAAATGAACATCCAGGAGTGGCTAGAAGAATTCCCCGAAGCATGGGCCGAGACAGGGAACTGGCCTGGCTAGACACGGCCCTCGTATATATATAGACCTTAAACCGGGAGCTGATCCTGTCCGAGTCCGACAATATCCCATGACCCTGGAAGCCCAACAGGGGATCACTCCCCACATTCATAGGCTCCTAGCCCAGAAAATCTTGAGACCCTGTCAATCAGCCTGGAACACTCCCCTGCTCCCTGTCAAAAAACCAAATTCTCATGACTATCGGCCAGTACAAGATTTGCGGGAAGTCAATCGCCGAGTTTTAGATATTCATCCTACGGTGCTGAACCTGTACAACCTCTTGAGCTCGCTCCCGCCAGATCATCATTGGTATACGGTCCTAGATTTAAAAGACGCTTTCTTTAGCCTTTCCCTGGTGCCCAGGAGCCAAGAACTTTTTGCCTTCTAGTGGTCAGATCCTGAGGAGGGGATCAACGGACAGTTAACCTGGACGCGATTGCCAAAGGAATTCAAAAACTC
This sequence comes from Cephalophus harveyi, assembly GCA_006410635.1. Taxonomy (NCBI): domain Eukaryota; kingdom Metazoa; phylum Chordata; class Mammalia; order Artiodactyla; family Bovidae; genus Cephalophus; species Cephalophus harveyi. The sequence goes on along the minus strand of SJYT01065863.1, from coordinate 36,195 downwards.
CCCTACCATCTTTGATGAGGCCCTCCATGAAGATCTGGGTGAGTTCAGACAACAGCACTCCCAACTAACCCTGTTGCAATACGTAGATGACCTCCTGATTGCAGCAAAGGACCAACAGACTTGCCTCATGGGTACCTGAGAACTACTGCGGGCCCTTGGAAAATTAGGGTACCCAGCCTTGGCCAAGAAGGCTCAAATACTCTGGCCGGAGGTCACCTACTTAGGGTACGTATTAAGGGAAGGGCAGAGGTGGCTGTCAGAGGCACGAAAAGAGACAGTACTCAAAATACTGACCCCAGACTCGCCTCAGAAAGTGAGGGAATTCCTGGGGTCGGCTGGTTTCTGTCGTCTTTGGATTCCAGGCTATGCAGTTCAGTTCAGTTCAGTCGCTCAGTCGTGTCCGACTCTTTGCGACCCCATGAATCGCAGCATGCCAGGCCTCCCTGTTCATTACCATCTCTCGCAGTTCACTCAGACTCACATCCATCGAGTCAGTGATGCCATCCAGCCATCTCATCCTCGGTCGTCCCCTTTTCCTGCCCCCATTCCCTCCCAGCATCAGAGTCTTTTCCAATGAGTCAACTCTTCGCATGAGGTGGCCAAAGTACTGGAGTTTCAGCTTTAGCATCATTCCTTCCAAAGAAATCCCAGGGCTGATCTCCTTCAGAATGGACTGG
>SJYT01065863.1:6425-35151 GCA_006410635.1 Cephalophus harveyi | reverse complement strand
GGTTTATTGTGATCCACACAGTCAAAGGCTTTGGCATAGTCAATAAAGCAGAAGTAGATGTTTTTCTGGAACTCTCTTGCTTTTTCCATGATCCAGCGGATGTTGGCAATTTGATCTCTGGTTCCTCTGCCTTTTCTAAAGCCAGCTTGAACATCAGGGAGTTCATGGTTCACGTATTGCTGAAGCCTGGCTTGGAGGATTTTGAGCATTACTTTACTAGCATGCAGAGCTGGCTAAACCTCTATACGAAGCCACTAAAAATACTTCCACCTTCAGTTGGACTGAGCAGATGGGGACTGCCTTCAGGGCTATCAAAAAGGCACTGCTGTTGGCCCCTGCTTTGGGACTGCCCATCGTCACAAAGCCCTTTCTCTTGTATGTAGATGAAAAACAAGGCATGGCAAAAGGGGTACTGGTGCAGCATTTGGGACCCTGGAAACGGCCGGTGGCCTACTTGTCTAAACACCTGGACCCCGTGGCTTCGGGCTGGCCCCCATGCCTCCGCATGATTGCAGCCGTGGCCCTAATGGTCAAAGATGCAGACAAGTTGACCCTGGGGCAAGAACTGCACATCACCGCCCCCCTGCCATCAAAGGCATACTAAGGCAGCCTCCAGACAGGTGGCTCAGCAATGCTCGGTTAACCCATTACCAGGGGCTACTGCTAAACCCTTCCAGAATCATCTTCCTGCCACCTACCACTCTCAACCCGGCAACATTGCTTCCTAACCCGGACTTGGAAGCCCCGATCCATGACTGCAGTGACATACTAGCCAAGTACATGGCACGAGGGAGGACCTGCAAGATCGCCCCCTGGCAGATGCTGAGGTCACCTGGTATATGGACGGGAGCAGCTTTGTTCAAAATGGACTCAGGTATGCAGGGGCAGAACATTTCATGCAAGGATGGGCTCGATAAAGGACAGAAATGGTCTGGACCTAACAGAAGCAGAAGATATTAAGAAGAGGTGGCAAGAATACACGGAAGAACTGTACAAAAAAGATCTTCACGACCAAGATAATCATGATGATGTGATCACTAATCTAGAGCCAGACATCTTGGAATGTGAAGTCAAGTGGGCCTTAGAAAGCATCACTACGAACAAAGCTAGTGGAGGTGACGGAATTCCAGTTGAACTGTTTCAAATCCTGAAAGATGATGCTGTGGAAGTGCTGCACTCAATCTGCCAGCAAATTTGGAAAACTCAGCAGTGGCCACAGGACTGGAAAAGGTCAGTTTTCATTCCAATTCCAAAGAAAGGCAATGCCAAAGAATGCTCCAACTACCGCACAATTGCACTCATCTCACATGCTAGTAAAGTAATGCTCAAAATCCTCCAAGCCAGGCTTCAGCAATACGTGAACCATGAACTCCCTGATGTTCAAGCTGGCTTTAGAAAAGGCAGAGGAACCAGAGATCAAATTGCCAACATCCGCTGGATCATGGAAAAAGCAAGAGAGTTCCAGAAAAACATCTACTTCTGCTTTATCGACTATGCCAAAGCCTTTGACTGTGTGGATCACAATAAACTGTGGAAAATTCTGAAAGAGATGGGAATACCAGACCACCTAACCTGCCTCTTGAGAAATCTGTATGCAGGTCAGGAAGCAACAGTTAGGACTGGACATGGAACAACAGACTGGTTCCAAATAGGAAAAGGAGTGCGTCAAGGCTGTATATTGTCACCCTGCTTATTTAACTTTCCCCCCCCAAAGGAGGCAGCCGTTCCCAGCAGTGTCCAGGGTTCCTGCGGCCCAGGAGGGGCCTCCCTTTGCCCCACACTCTCGGCAGCTTCCTTTTACTGCAGTGACCAATTACTCTGGAAACTAACGCGGTTGGGATGCCCCCAGGACCCCGTGCCAGGTCCCGTTTCCAGTGTTTGTGCCTTTAGAGTTAATGACTTCCCGACAGTGCCTCAGGAAGAACCTGGGCAGAAGTGTCAGCACCACTGGCCGGGAGCGGTCACAGCTCCTCAGTTACCGTCCAGGAAAGGCCACGGCCGGGGAGGTGGCCTGGCTGCAGGGCCTGCTCAGCCTGAGGCCACATGAGTCAGCTGTGGGAATGGGGTGGACACGGAAAGAGCAGGGGCGGGTGACAGTCGTTCCAGAAAGAGACACATAGAGATGAGGGACTTTAAACCTGATGGAACCGCGTTTCAATCATTGAGACAGACTGCACTTGTGTGCGTTGTGACAATGGGCTGGCTGTTCACTGAAAAAGCCACGCAGGGCAAGCCCACCCCTCTTCCACCACTGGAGTCTACACTTCCGACGAATCAGAGGTGAGCAAAACCACACTGGAAGGGGTGCGTGCATCTGGAAACCTTTGTACACAAGCAGGACAACCTCAACTGCAAGGCACCCCAGACAAGCTCAGGACAGATGAGAACAATGTCTGCACCCCCATCCCCCACCACCAAAGGGAACACAGACCCTGGCGGGAAGTGATCACCTGCATGAATAGCCCTGCAGAGACCACACTCAGCCCACAAACACACCAATAGTCACACCGAGAGACGAGTAAATGTGCGGAGCCAGAGTCTCGTCACAGCTCGTGTTGGCAGAGGTGCGTGCAGCCTGTTTTACATTCTCGGGGGAGTGTGAGTGGGGGCCAGGTGGGCAGGTAGGTAGGATTATTTGGCAAATGTCAACTCATACACACAACACTGGGGCTAAGACATTTTGCTACTAAGAATTTACATTCTGGATATTGCCTTGGAAGTTCTTCAGGATGGATGAACAAGCAAGTGGGTGGGCAGACGGATGGATGGATACATACATCCCCGGATATATGACAGATGACTAGACAGATGGGTGGATGGATAGATGGATAGATACACACATATGTACACATTGTAAATAAAAAAAGCNTGGAAAAGACTCTGATGCTGGGAGGGATGGGGGGCAGGAGGAGAAGGGGACGACCGAGGATGAGATGGCTGGATGGCATCACGGACTCGATGGATGTGAGTCTGAGTGAACTCCAGGAGATGGTGATGGACAGGGAGGCCTGGCGTGCTGCGATTCATGGGGTCGCAAAGAGTTGGACACGACTGAGCGACTGAACTGAACTGAACTGATGCAGGGGCAGCTGTAACCACAGAAACCCAAATTATGTGGGCGGAAGCCCTACCCCGGGGTACTTCGGCTCAAAAGGCTGAATTAATCGCCCTTACAAAAGCCCTACAATTGGGGAAAGACAAAAAGCTTAACATCATTACCGATAGCCGATATGCTTTTGCCACCACCCATATACACGGGGCCATCTGCAGAGAAAGGGGACTCCTCACGGCTGAGGGCAAGACGATTAAAAATAAGGAAGAAATAAAAGCTCTCCTCTCGGCACTATGGCTACCTAAAAAATTAGCCATAATCCACTGCCCGGGGCACCGGAAGTCAAACACCCCAACCTCAAGGGGAAACAACTTAGCAGACTGAACAGCCAGGGATGCGGCGCAAAACACTGTGACAGAGGCTGCTCTTCAGCTGCCCGCCCCCGGGAGCCTTGTTCTGCCAAACTTGCCCAATTACTCAGAAAAAGATTTAGACTGGATAAAAAGTCAGCCTATGGCCCAACAGCTGGCCAGGTGGTGGAGGGCGGCAGACTGCTCCATAGTCCTCCCAGAAGAACTAGGAAAACAAGTACTTCTGAAAATGCATCGTGCCACTCACCTGAGAACTCGAAAAATGCAAGACTTGATTAGGCATGCCAGAATTACCATGAAAGATGCCAGAAAAACAATAGAAGACATTGTATCAAACTGCAAGGCTTGCCAGCTTACCAACGCTGTCTCTCATCCGGCCAACCAAGGCACCAGAGAATGGGGGACAAGACCAGGAGCCTACTGGGAAGTGGACTTTACTGAGGTAAAACCGGGTAAATATGGATACAAATACCTGTTAGTGTTCATAGATACGTTCTCAGGGTGGGTGGAAGCTTTCCCCACCAAAAGAGAAATGGCACAGGTGGCGGCCAAAAAGCTGATTGAAGACATCTTGCCACTGTTCGGGTTTCTGGCACAGGTGGGATCAGATAATGGGCCAGCCTTTGTGTCTCAGGTAAGCCAGGGGGTGGCCCGGGCTTTGGGGGCTAGATGGAAGCTACACTGTGCCTATAGGCCCCAGAGCTCAGGACAAGTAGAAAGGATGAATAGGACGCTTAAAGAGACTAACAAAACTAGTTGCTGAGACTGGCAGGGACTGGGTGGCTCTCCTCCCCTTTGCCTTATACAGGGTGCGGAACTCACCCTACCAATTGGGACTCACCTCTTTTGAAATCATGTATGGAATACCTCCCCCCATAATCCCTAACCTAAAGGCAGAAGTGTTAAAGGAAATTGATGACCAAAAATTGCTTTTCTGTCTCCGGTCCCTGCAATACTCCCACAGGCACGTGTGGAAAAGGCTCAAAGCAGTATATGAATCAGGCCCTCCTCCGGAACCCCACCGCTACCGACCGGGAGACTGGGTGTACATACACCGCCATAGACAAGAAACCCTAGAACCCAGGTGGAAAGGCCCATTCCTTGTCGTCCTAACAACACCAACCGCTCTCAAGGTAGACGGCATCTCTGCTTGGGTCCACTACACCCACGTACGACCTGAGGACCTGTTCGCCCTAAGAGAAGAATACCTCCCCCAGTGGAAGGCCAAATTGGACAAAACTAACCCACTCAAGCTAAAACTGTGGAGACAACAAAAATAGATGTGATGGCGGCCCAGCTACTGTGTGTGCTCTCCCTCCAGGGCTGGAAAGTTTTAGGTGCAGCCCAGGGTCATAATCCTCATCAACCTTACCAAATAACTTGGAAACTACACAATGGAGAAACCTACATGGAGCTAAACCGGATGACTGGCACCCACCCCATAAACACATGGTGGCCCAACTTGCAATTTCACCTTAAAGATCTAATGGAGACCCCATGGGCACACTCTTACCTGCGGCAAGTGGGTTTCTATGCGTGCCCAGGGCATAAAAGGGACTGGATAAAAACTTGTGGTGGCATACAGAGTCGCCACTGCAAGGCATGGGAATGTGTGACATCAAATGATGGCAACTGGAAATGGGATGTGACCGGGACAACAGACCTGGTCAAAATGACCTTTGCAGACCCAAATCCTGACCCCAACTTTCACTGCCAGGACTGCGACCTTGTCAATGTCTCCTTTACTGCAGAGGGAAGAAAAGACCAGAGATGGACATCCGGACTCACCTGGGGTATGTGGATATACATGTGGCAAAGCAGGGCCCCTAGTAGAATGTTACTTATTAGTCAGACGGTAGAACCCGTCATGACACAGGGTATAGGACCCAACTCTGTTCTGGTACCCCAACCACCTACCCAGAAATCCCCAGTGCTCATCCCCAAACAGAGTCTGGGACAGAGTCAGGGCCTACCAGTCCAGGTAATAACACCACAGTGTTGGCATTAGCCCCTGGCTCTAAAAAACAAGATCCAGACCCCCTGTGGGCCTGATAAAATCAGCTTATATCACACTCAATACCACTAACCCTAATGCTACCCATGCTTGCTGGCTCTGCTATGACATTAGGCCCCCCTTTTATGAGGCAGTGGGAGTAAACTTATCACATGGTCTGTCTGGAGAAGAGTCCCCTCACCAGTGTGCTTGGGGAGATCGGAAAGTCGGGCTCACTATGCAAGAGGTATCAGGCCTCAGGGTCTGCTTGGGAGCAGTGCCCCAAACCCAAAAAAGGTTGTGTTCCCACGAGATCCTCGGTATAGACACCACCACCAACTCCACTTGGGTAATACCTAGAAACAGGAGTTGGTGGATCTGTTCTCAAACTGGCCTTACCCCCTGTATAAACTTAAAAGTTCTTGATCGGAGCAAAGAATATTATATTATGGTGGCAGTTTTCCCAAAGACCCTCTACCATCCTTACGATTCCATGTACTCCCATTGGGATCCAGCTCCTCCCCGGGTGCGCAGAGAACCTCTTACGACCTTGACTATAGCTACCTTGTTTGGGATAGGTCTAGCCGGGGCTGGGACGGGTATAGCCTCTTTAACCGTCCAACACCAAGGATTAACGGCCCTACGAGCTGCGGTAGACGAGGACATAGAAAGGATAGAGGCCTCCATAAACCATCTAGAAAAATCCTTAACCTCACCCTCTGAAGTGGTCCTACAAAACAGAAGGGGCCTCGACTTGGTGTTTCTACAGCAGGGGGGTCTCTGCGCAACTTTTCCATGTACTCCCATTGGGATCCAGCTCCTCCCCGGGTGCGCAGAGAACCTCTTACGACCTTGACTATAGCTACCTTGTTTGGGATAGGTCTAGCCGGGGCTGGGACGGGTATAGCCTCTTTAACCGTCCAACACCAAGGATTAACGGCCCTACGAGCTGCGGTAGACGAGGACATAGAAAGGATAGAGGCCTCCATAAACCATCTAGAAAAATCCTTAACCTCACCCTCTGAAGTGGTCCTACAAAACAGAAGGGGCCTCGACTTGGTGTTTCTACAGCAGGGGGGTCTCTGCGCAACTTTAGGCGAAGAATGTTTCTTTTATGCAGATCACATGGGAGTAGTAAGAGAATCCATGGCAAGGGTCCGAGAAGGGCTGGCTAAAGGAAAACGCGAATGCGAATCACAAGAAGGATGGTCCGAGACTTGGTTTAATCACTCCCTCTGGCTCACCACCCTAGTTTCGACCCTCTTGGGACCACTAATAACCCTGCTGCTCCTTCTAACATGTGGGCCATGCATCCTAAATAGGTTAGTAAACTTCATAAAAGACAGGATAAACACTGTTCAGCTTATGGTCCTGAGACGAAATTACCAGGCCTTGCCAATCCTCAACATGACCACAAGACAAAGGGGGTAATGTGAGAGCAACACAAACTCCATGACAGGCCCTACAGGACCAAAAAGGCCGCAGTTCCGGTTTCCCCAAAACTAAGTTTCAGTTTCCCCGAAATTAGCACACAAGAGTCAATCAACAGCCAGCCAGGGAATTTCAAATGAAGTCCGGGAAAGGAGAACCAATCAGGACCCGTGGCCAGCTGAGAAATGAGAGCCAATCAGAACTCAACACCTAACCCTTCACCAGAAGGTGACCAATCAGACCCGGAGACTACCGTTTTTCGAATTTTTCGCGCGCGAATACCCTATATAAGCACTGTAACCCAGAGTTCGGACCTCCTTCCTGTAGCCGCTGCGTAGGTATTGGTGGGAGCCCCAGCTCGAGAGCTTGGTAATAAAACTCTTGCTTTTGCATCGAATATCGGCTCCCTGGTGGTGATTGGGAGATTTCGCGACTTGGGCACAACACTTTACTAAGTACAGTAGTTTATTTTTGTAACTTTGTAGTGTACTTGAAATAAAAAATCTGTAAAGATTCTCGTACATGTAACATAATGGCAGTGGTTTCGGTGGTTGTGACGCGATTTTACGTATATTCGGGGCTTTTAAAGAGGTTCTACAAGAGCAAGTCCCTGTCAACCAAAAATCGTGGGGTCGATTCCCCGAGGCTGCAAAGATCACCTGGAGGAGAATAGTTTTTACCACTGCAATATTCCTGTCTGGAGAATCTCAGAAAAGCCTGGCGTACTACAGTTCATGGGGTAGCAAAGATTCAATTGAGTGACCAATACTTTCCGTTTTCACCGGTATTCCTGCCTGAAGAATCAATTGGGCAGACGAGCCTGGCCGGATATAAGTCCCTAGAGTCGCCAAAGCCGTCGGGTCCGACTTAGCAACTAAATAACTACAATTTTTAAAATAGCGACGTGCATATTAGAGAAGTTATTTGCTGTAGGGAAGATACTGAGTAGTGCTTCAGTTCAGTTCAGTCGCTCACCCGGAGTTCACTCAGATTCACGTCCATCGAGTCAGTGCTTAGTACACCTCTTTATAACGGGTAAGTTTCCTGGTCTAGTTCCCTCAACTTGAAAACTCTAGGTGTGCACTGGGCCTTACAGCGAGGAAGACTTTCGAGCAGAGAAATAAATGGTTGAACATCTCATAAAGGGAAATCATAGTATTTCAGGGAAAGAGACCGTTCAGATTTACTTTAGGATCTGTGAGGGGCAGTAATGGTGGTTGTGGTGTGTTTCCGCACGGCTTGCCTTGAATGTTAAGCTCCGAAACTTATTGGCAGTTCTCCAACTTAGGTGGTTAATCAAGACTGTTTCTCTGTGGAGGACAGATCTGCCAGGCAAGAGTGGGATGCTCTATTCTTATTGATATAATTTCAAGTAGCAAAGTTTCTGATAGACTTTTATTTCAGACAAGTCATTCAAAGAAGGGGGCCGTTATGAGATTTTAAAGTTGGAGCTTATCTTTGGAAAAACTGTTTCTTTTAATTTTGTAGATCTTCATTGCCCATGGCGCTGTTTATACCATCAGCAAATTTCAATGTGAGGAAATAAAAGTAACGCCCCTACCTTCACTTTCCAAAAGTGAAGCTCGTCGGTTTCATTTCCCCCAACTTTGTTCATTTTGTCCTATTACGCTTGAAGTTGAAGCCATGCGCTTTATTAGTCATTTGAATCGTTCCTGAAATGAGTTCTTTTCTTCTCTTGTACAGAAAACATACATTGCTTTAGAGCAGAGGAACAGACTAGGGCTGCCTGGATCCCATATCGTGGTTGAGATAGTATGCCTTCTACTCCAAATGTAAAATGGTCAAGTTACTGTTCAGATCTCCACAAACAAGTCTCCAGATTTCATTTTTGTAAAAAGCAAAACCAGCTGGCGGGGAGAATATTTTTACTCTTTCGGTTCTTTAAAGGCCTAGAAATGGAGTTCCTCTAGATCCGACTAGACGCAGGCTGGTGACGCAGGCGCTGCGCCGGAAGTGTGAGCCTTGGGTTCCCGAGCCTCCGTTATGGCGGCTGCGGCTGCACGCTGGAACCATGTGTGGGTTGGCACCGACACTGGCATCCTGAAAGGTGGGTAGCAAGGTCGGGCGTCGGGAACTGCGGGCTTCGCCGTTTCGCTATTCTGACGCGATTGACGTCCGTGTCCCGCAGGAGTGAACCTTCAGCGCAAACAGGCGGCGAACTTCACGGCGTCAGGACAGCCGCGCCGCGAAGAGGCGGTGAGCGCCCTGTGTTGGGGTGCGGACGGCGAGACACAGGTGAGCGACCGCTGAGAGTCGGAGCTGGGAGTCTGGGGCGCGGCCGCCTCGCTCTCCTCGCCATCCTGTGCTCCTCTGCCCGCAGATCCTAGTGGGCTGTGCCGATGGGACAGTGAAGCATTTCAGCACCGAGGAAGGCAGGTTCCAGGGCCAGAGGCAATGTCCTGGAGGGGAGGGCACGTTCCGAGGCCTCGCCCAGGTCGACGGGTAAGACCAAACCCCTTGCAGAAACGCTCAGGTCGTAGCGAGAGCGTTGAGGCTCCCGCTGGACGACCGAGTAGTGGCGATCAATCCTGAGGTGACGTGAGCCTGGTCTGCGTGACAGGGACGTTTTTCCTGCCTTCGTCCGTTCATTCCTATAAAAAACATTTATGGAACACTGATTCAGTTGTTTATAGGCCCTGGGCGAAATGCAAAGGCTTAGGTAAACCACAGTATCTGCCATCATAGAGTTTGCTTCTTCCAGAGTTTTGTTTTTTGGCATAATAACCTTTTGGATGACCCTGAGCACGTTATTTAATAGTTTGAAAGTAAAAGTGTTAGTCGCTCAGTCGTGTCCGACTCTTTGCAGCCCGCTGGACTCCTCTGTCTGGGATTTTCCAGGCAGGAATACTGGAGCGAATTGCCATTTCCTTCTCCAGCGAATCTTCCCCAGTCTCCTGCACTGCAGGATACCACCTGCAGTGCAGGAGATTCTTTACCAACTGAGCCACTAGGGAAGTTTAGAATATGTTTTTAAATGCGGGCTAACAACCACCAACAAAGTGGCAAAGCTCCTAAAGTAAAGAATAAGAAATGCTGGGTTGCAGGCTTAGTTTTCTTCTGAAGGTGAAGAGAGAGGCTATGAGCTGACTGTGTAGGTTTGGTGAGGTTAATTCTGACAGGTGAGTCTGGAAGGCTGGAGCAGGGGAGGAGGAATATTTGAACTTGGCCTTGAAGGTTGGATAGAATTTTGATAGATGGAGAAAGGAGTAAGGGCATTCTAGAAAGAGGCTCCTGCCTGAGCAGAGGCCAAGGATTGGTGTGAGGCTACAGGGCACATCACAGGGAAGATAAACAGCATTTGGGGGTTAAAGAGAAGACTCTTTAGAGTCCCTTGGACTGCAAAGAGATCAAGCCAGTCAGTCTTAAAGGAAATCAGTCCTGAATATGCATTGGAAGGACTGATGCTGATGCTCCAATACTTTGGCCACCTGATACAAAGAACTGCTGGAAAAGATTGAAGGCAGGAGAAGAGAATGACAGAGGATGAGATGGTTGGATGGCATCACCAGTTCGATGGACAGGAGTTTGGGCAAGCTCCAGGAGTTGGTGATGGTCAGGGAAATCTGGAGTGCTGCAGTCCATGGGGTCGCAAAAAAGTCAGACACAACTGAGCGACTAAACTGAACTGGGGGTTGAAGCCCAGGAAACTTTTTTTCCCCCTTTTTAAAAATTTATGAGGAAGCATTTTAATATAAGATGAATGAGGTAAGTTGGGATTTAAGGTTAAGTGCTTTAAGTGTTAGGTTGAACAATCTGCGGTTTTGTAGGTAATGAGGCATGATTGGTTTCTGAGCAGGAAACACTGTGGTCAGAGCTGTGAGCCTGCAGAAATGTGGAGATGGATTGGAGACTGTTGCCACAGCCCAGGAAAACCCAGAGCCTGAATCTGGTTGTGGAGGGTGGGCAGATATGAGAAAAAGCAGAGGGCTTGGGCTGTACAGATCCTGGGGAGAGATCGGCTTGTCTGGTCTGACACCCAGAACAGGGAACTTGAGAGAGGAAGCCGGTGTTTGATTCTGACCAAACACTAAATCCAGAGCAGTTCCATTTCAGTGCTTTCAGAGCTCTGACTCCTGGTGACCACATCAAGAAAGACCAGCAGGCCAGGTGCCCCAGGTGGAGCTGTGGAATAGCAAAGACTTTGCAGTATCACAGTCTTGATTGCAGCTCTGATTCTGGCACTTATAGCTAAGTGGCAAATCTTAGAATTTTTCGTAGCTTCACTTTCCTTACTTATAAGACCGGTAAACCATTAGCTTGATGAGAAAATTAAATAACAGCCATCAAGCCCCGCCCAGACCTGAGTTACCTAGAGGGTTCCTTAGGAACAGGGCTGATAGGAGGGAGTCTAGTTCATATGAATTTGAGGGTGGGTCGACTGGGGACAGAGAACACCATTTACCCCTGCTCTTTTAACTCTATCCTCCCCCTTTGCCTGCAGGACCCTCATCACATGTGTGGATTCTGGGATTCTTCGAGTCTGGCCTGACCAGGACAAGGAGGCATCCTCTGACCCAGTGAGGTCCCCCTCATCCTGATCCTGATGGTTGGGGAAGGTGGGGCCCAGGGTAGAGCCAATGAAGGCTTTGGAGGAGGAGGATTAAGGATCTGGAAGTGACTCTCATCTCCCCTCTCTCATTCTTTTCAGCTCCTGGAACTGAGGGTGGGCCCTGGGGTATGTAGGATGCGCCAAGACCCAGCACGCCCCCACATCGTTGCCACAGGTGGGAAGGAGAATGCTCTGAAGGTGTGGGACCTGCAGGGGTCTGAGGAGCCTTTGTTCAGGGCCAAGAACGTGAGTGATGGTGGGTGGAGAGGACCTGGGTCCGAATTCCCATGAGCTGAGGCCACTGATTATGAATTGGAGACTGGCAGGGTTTTAGGGGATGATGACAGAGGGCAGAAGGAAAGGACACACTGAGACCCTCCCAGCTCTGTCTCTCATCTACCGACCCCACCAGGTACGGAATGATTGGCTCGACCTGCGGGTTCCCATCTGGGACCAGGACATACAGTTCCTCCCAGAGTCACAAAAGCTCGTCACCTGTACAGGGTACCACCAGGTAAGGCACACATCTCACCCCTAACTTTTTCTGGGCTCACACAGCTTCCTGGAGAAACAGGAGGCTTGCTCTCTGCAGGCTCGGTCCCCACCATTTGGCACAGCCACTCTTCTCGCCGTCCTTGTGTCATCCCTGAGCTCCCAGAAGAAGGACCACTTCCCCAGCCGAGTGTTCAGCCAAGTGGCTAAGCCAGTGACCTTCACTTACTACATTCTAGGAAGGAGTTGCTTGAACTGTGATTCTTTTCTTCCCACCTGAAAGAGAGAAGGGAGTGTCCCCTTCATAGTAGAATCACGTGGGGCCCGTGTTATAAGAAGACATGGACTGGGTATCAGGAGAACTGGGTTCTGGTCCTGATGGCCGTCTCTAATTTGCTTTGGGACCCAACCATGACCCTCTAGTATCTGTAATATCTGGCTGGTCTCCGCTCCTTAGCTGTATAGGAAAGGCCCAATTGGGGATCTTGTCAGCTGGGCCTTTTTTTTTTGGACCACACTGCATGGCAATCATACTTCCCTGATCAGGGATCGAATCTGAAGTGGAAGTTCAGAGTCCTAACCATTGGACTACCAGGGAATTTGAAATTCTAAGACCCAGGCAGGACTGGGTGGGGCTACATTTGCCCTGCTTCCTCTGCTCTGCATACTGAAGTCTGCTCTTGGTAATACACTTCTGCTCAGAACACATATGAGGGCTTACTCTCTCCTTCCTGTCCAGGCTTAACTTTTTTCTCTGTTTGAGTTCAGCAACTCTGACAGTTGGACCAGCTTGCTTTTGCATCATGAGAGGGGAGTATAGATGGAAAGCTCACACATGCGGACCATGGGGATGCTGCTGCTCCTAGCCTGGGGGAACCTCTGTTCTCAGCTCTATATGTTCATGTTCCTCAGCAGCTCTCCTCTACTCCTCAACACTCAGAGAAGAAGGGTGTGTTTCAAATGAGAAAGTTTCTCTGAAAGAGTGGATTGTAAAAGCAGTGTATGGGGTAGGGGGGCTTCCCTGGTGGCTCAGTGGTAAAGAATCTGCCTGCCAATGCAGGAGGCTCGGGTTCAATCCCTGGGTTGGGAAGATCCCCTGAAGAAGGAAATGGCAACCCATTCCAGTATTCTTGCCTGGGAAATCCCATGGACAGAGGAGCCTGGTGGGCTACAGTCCATGGGGTCACAGAAGAGTTGGAAACAACTTAGCGACTAAACAACAACAAATGAGGGGAAGTGAAGATGTAGAGGCACCAGGGGGGTATGCAGAGTAAAGGTGCTGTTGTGATGCCTCAGTCTTCTTCCAGGTCCGTGTCTATGATCCAGCCTCCCCTCAGCGCAGGCCAGTCCTCGAGGCCACCTACGGAGAGTACCCGCTGACAGCCATGACCCTCACTCCTGAGGGCAAGTGAGTGTGTAGAGGGCAAAGTGGGGCTTGAGGAGCACTCCAGGGGGCTTCTGCTGACCAACCCCATGTGTGTCTCTCTGGTCTCCTCCTCAGTTCAGTGATTGTGGGGAATACTCATGGGCAGCTGGCAGAAATTGACCTTCGGCAAGGTGAGTAGACCAGGGAGCTTGCAGGGGGGCAGGGGTGGGGAGGAAGGGCAGGATTCCCCCCTGACAGGGGGCGGTGGAGCTGCTGAGCCCTCTTTCAGGTGCCAGAACCAAGTTCAATCCTGGTTCTGCCAAAAGCTGTGTGACCTTGGACAAATTACTTTGTCAATTCCCTGTGCCTTAGTTTCTCCACCTGAAAAATGGAGATGTTAATGCTAACTGCCATGTCAGCATTATGTTAAACGAGGATTAAATGTTGAAAGAAAGTGATTTGAACAGAAAACACTCAATAAATGGTTGTTGGCTGACCAGTTAGCAGTGATACCTGCCCCCTTTTTCCAGGGCGCCTGCTGGGCTGTCTAAAGGGACTGGCAGGCAGCGTCCGAGAGTTGCAGTGCCACCCTTCAAAGCCCCTACTAGCCTCCTGTGGTTTGGACAGAGTCTTGAGGATACACAGGATCCGGAATCCACGGGGCCTGGAGCATAAGGTGAGAAGCCACTCACTCCTGCCTCTTGTGCCCTCCTCCCTCCCCCCATTCTTGTTTCTGTTACAGCAGACTTGGCCCCTTAAAGTCCCTCATCTCTTGTAGGTTTATCTCAAATCTCAATTGAACTGCCTCCTCCTGTCAGGCAGGGATAACTGGGAGGTAAGCTCTTGGGTCTGGGAATGTGGGAGCTAAGGGTACAGGTGTGAGGATCTCTCTGTGCAGAGGGAAGGGAAGCAGCTGGAACGTAGACCTGAGACTGTCCATCCACCTGCTGGGTATAGTCCTGACAGGGTCATTGCCAAGGGTAACATAGAAGCATGGATGAAGTGAAGTGAAAGACATTCAGTCATGTGTGACTCTTTGTGACCCCATGGACTGTAGCCCACCAGGCTCCTCTGTCCATGGAATTCTCCAAGCCAGAATACTGGAGTGGGTAGCCATTCCCTTTTCCAGGGGATCTTCCTAACCCAGGGATTGAACCCAGGTCTCCCGCCTTGCAGGCAGATTCTTTACCTGCTGAGCCACCAGGGAAGTCCAGGAGCATGGGTGGGCATGGTTTTTAGGAGCAGGAAACAAGGGGTGGTGCCTGGAGGAATGATTCTCCTCCCTGTGGGTCTGTTATTGTACCTCTGACTCCTGAGGGCTTCTCCCACTCACCAGGATGAACCGCAAGAGCCTCAGGAGCCCAGCAAGGTGCCCTCAGAAGACACAGAGACAGATGAACTTTGGGCCTCCTTGGAGGCAGCTGCCAAGCGGAAGCTCCCCAATTGGGAGCAGACCCAAGGCGCTCTCCAAGCCAGACGGAGAAAGAAGAAACGGCCTGGGTCCACCAGCTCCTGAAGAGCTTGTGCTCACTTTGTAAATAAACAGCTTAAAACGTACCATGACCTTGAGCCTTTTGTGATGGGAGAGAGTGGTGGCGGCTCCCTGAGCCGGGGTGGTGGGGGTATCTGACGTCACAAAAGCAGGGCCGGGAACCTGCCAGCTGGCGTGGGTGGCACCGAGTGCAGGGCCGCATGCGGGGCCATGGGCTGCTGCCAAGATAAGGACTTTCAGACTTCGGATGAGCAGGCCAAGGAGGCCGGGTCAGAAGGTGGGACCGGAGACACACGAGGGGGCCCAGGGAGCTGGGAGTGGGGACTGGACCACCAGGAGGTTGGACTAGGGAGAGCAGAACTCAACGGCCTCACATCCTCGCAGGCACTGATGCGGACTCGGTGGAGCAACGGGATCGCAGGTCGAACGAAAGTCTTTTGATCACTGTGCTGTGGCGGCGGCTATCCATGTTCAGCCGTCGGGGTTCCTCTCGGTCAACCAAGAGGCAGGCAGTCCAGAATCCAAAGCCGGCGAGTAGGATCCAGGAGTGCGATCAGGAGAGGATCCAGGAGGAGCCGGAGAAGGGGTGACTCCAGCCCCGTTCTCACTCCTCCCCAGCCTTCAGAGAATAAAGTTTCTAACGTGTACCTGCCTAAGCGCTTGTGCCTCGGCTTTGGGCACGTAGAGCGCGGGCACCACCAGGGTCGCGGGCTCTTTAAGGCTCCATCCCTGAGGCTGGCCAGTCCCCTGGGCCCCCGGCTCTAGTTCCTTGGGGGGCGGGGCCACGGGGGTAGCCTAGCCAATGGGAGGGCGAATTAACACCTGCGTTTTGACCGAGGGGCGTGTCTCTTGGGTAGCCGAGCTCTAAGAGGCGTGACACCGCCTTCCCGTCACCGGGGGTGGGGTTACGTGTGGGTGACGTGGCGGCTTCCAGTCTTTGGTCGGGTTTCGGCGGCTTCGGCTCCAGGGGGAGGAGGCGGTGACGATCTGGGAGATTGTAGAGGTGGCGGCGGCGGCAGGCGGCAAAAAGGAGGTAGGACTCGGTAGGGTCTGGCTGCCGTGCCTGCTCTGGGCCGCTCTTTCCGGGGACGGCGCCGGGCTGGGGGAAGGGAACCAGGGACAAGCGGGCAAGTCCTGCCGGTCCGGCTCGGAGTGAGCGAATACCTCGCTGTCCAATCAGAAAAGCCCCTTTAAGAAGGACGTCGGCGTTAGCTAATCAGTGTTTGCAGACTTCCAGAAGGTGGGACTTGGGCGAGGCGAGGGTGGGACTTCCTGCTTCAAATAAACACCTAGAGATTCCCCCCTCCGCCCACCGACGTGTGTCCCTCTGAGGCGGTCCGTCACCGTTTCTCCCTGAGGAGTCGGAGGAACCCGTGGATACCCGAGGGCCCAGTTAGGGCCTGGGGCAGTTGCACGGGACGGGCTGGAGCCTCAGGGCCACAGGACCTGGCTCTGGCCCTACCTCTACTTCANCGCCCACCGAAGTGTGTCCCTCTGAGGTGGTCAGTCACCGTTTCTCCCTGAGGAGTCGGAGGAACTCGTGGATACGAGAGGGCCCAGTTAGAGCTTGGGGCAGTTGCACGGGACGGGCTGGAGCCACAGGACCTGGCTCTGGCCCTGCCTCTACTTCAGGGCCCCGGCCCGCGCTGTGGCCGCCGGAACCAAGTTGGAAGAAGAGTCTGAGGAAGGGGACGCCTTGGGCCGCAGAAGAAGCAGGATCCTGTCAGCTGCGGGCCGGTCCCAGGATCTGCGGGTGGCTTCGGGCTCGAAACTCCGTGCCAAGTGCAGAGGGGCTCCGAAGAACTGCTGGTTGGGGCGGGGGGACTGGTGGAGAAGGAGGCTGCCTGGGGAATGACACTCTCCCCTCCACCACAGTCCGAGGTTATGCGTCTCAATGATCCCGCGGAAACGCTACGGATCTAAGAACACGGATCAGGGTGTCTACCTGGGTCTCTCAAAGACACAGGTCCTGTCCCCTGCAACTGCTGGCAGTAGCAGCAGCGACATCGCCCCTCTGCCCCCCCCAGTGGCCCTGGTCCCTCCCCCTCCCGACACCATGTCCTGCCGGGATCGGACCCAGGAGTTCCTGTCAGCCTGCAAGTCCCTGCAGAGCCGTCAGGTAAGGAACCTGGACTGGGAGAGGCAGAGTGAGTCTTAATCAAACCTGGGAGAGGGGATGCTCCAGCACCGTAATTCTTGGGGGAGCCTGATGGAGACCTGGTCCAGCTTGGGATGGTAGGATCTAACAAGCAGCAGAGAAAAGGTGGGCTAGCTAATCTAGAGGCAAGGATCCAGACTTTGTTGTTGTTTTATTTAATCAGGAATCTAGGGTTGCTATTCTGTAATAAATATCTCAGGGTGAGAAATGATTACAGTATATTTGGTTTGGATAAGGAACAGGTTCTAGAAAGAGCCTTTATTTAGCTCAGAGACAAACGCTTTAAATTCTCATTCCAGTATAATTCTACCAAGTTTGCTTTGTGACAACATGGAAGTTAATCTAGTTGGACCTCAGTTTTTATATCTGTAAAATGAAAGAAACTTTCCAAGTAAAGTAATTTTAATAAAATCACTTGGAGTGCTTTTTTAAAAAATTAGATTGCTTTGTTTTGGTCCAGACTTTCTGAATCCAAGTGGAAACTGAGTAACTGTGATTTTAAATATTTTTACTGCTCAGTTCTTGTTTACAGTTGCTCTTCTATATCCGCTCCAAGAGGTTCCTGTTTATCCTCTCAATTCCCCAGTTGGAGGAATAGAATGGTAATACTAGTTACCATTTATTCAGTGCTTATCATGGACCTGGTATTTGGCTAAAATAATTTATAACCCTTATGTTTTTTAATCTTAGCAACAACAAAAGGAGATGTATAGAATTGTCTCCGTTTTACATAAGAGGAAACAGAGATTCAGAGCCGTTTAAGTCACGTGTCCCCAACCGCCTTCTAGTAAGTGGTGGCATCACGTTTTGTGTGGCCTGTCCAGCAGAGGATGCCGCTAGTGCTAGAGGGCGAGTCTAGAGGATACCTGGGGAATAGAGAAAGCTGGCAGTGGGAAGGGAAAACTAAAGTTTTACTTTTTGACGTTGCCTTTCAGAATGGAATCCAGACAAACAAGCCGGCTCTGCGTGCTGTCCGGCAGCGCAGTGAATTTACCCTCATGGCTAAGTGAGTTGGGAGAAGTTATGTGGTGGGTTGGCCGGTGTCTGAGAGGAGGTAGTCTTGCCTGTGGTGACCTTGGTGCCGAGGACTGGGATTGGTTGTGCTGGTGCTAAGGTGGGAAAGGCCCTCTCCTTCCCTTCCACAGTGTTCTCACTTGTGCTCATTTGCAGGCGCATTGGGAAAGACCTCAGCAACACATTTGCCAAGCTGGAGAAGCTGACAATCTGTGAGTGTTCCTGGACTGTTCAGAGCTGGGGCAGTGAACACCGGAGGGCTGAGGAACCATACTGTCTTGAGTCTGGTCTCCGACCTCACCTGTGGTGGCTTCTTGTTTGTCTCTGCAGTGGCAAAGCGCAAGTCCCTCTTTGATGATAAAGCAGTGGAAATTGAGGAGCTAACTTACATCATCAAACAGGTGAGCGACTAGCGATCAGGAGAGTCGGGCATTCGAGTTGCATCACTTCCATCTTTTTCCCTCACTCTAGAGTCTCAGAGCACGTTTCTCTAGCCAACTCCAAACATCCTAGTCCTCTGTGTGTCAATGGTCATCTACCATGTACAAAGCTGGACACTTAGCACACAAGCATTATCAGACAGATACCAGCCTTTAAGGTCTTATTGTCTGGAAGAGGTATCCAGTCCCATAAACTCAAGCTTTCAATGAATAGGCAACAACTGGCACAGAAAAGATCATACAAAAAAATGAATGAGATTCTGGGTATACTGGGAAAGATTTTATCGAGGAGGTGAAAACAGAGCTGGTTTCGAGGCTTGTGGAGAGGCACCAGAAGAACATTTGAGACAGAGGAAACAGTGCACATCGGCCTGTCTCATAAAAGGGAGAAGTTCAAGCCTTTGCTCAGATGTCCTGTGCTCAGGGAGGCCTACCTTGCTGTTTAATGCCCCATCCCCTCCAGATCCGATCTCCCTTACCTGGCTCTATTTGCTTGTTTATAGCACTTGATACATTCTAACAGTCTCTATAAAGCTGTGTGTATTGGTTGTTTCCTCCCACTTACCTCCTGGGAAAAAAGAAAATAACAAATGGGAATGCCACAAGAGCAGAAATTTTTCTTTCTCTTTGTTCACGGATGGATCCCAGACACCTGTGACAGTGTCTGGTGTGTAGTGCTCAATTGTTGAGTTGTGTCTGTCTCCTTGCAACCACATGAACTGTAGCCCGCCAGGCTCCTCTGTCCATGGAATTCTTCAGGCAAGAGTGGGTTGCCATTTCCTACTCCAGGGGATCTTCCCGACCCAGGGTTCAAACCTGTGTCTCTCGTGTCTCCTCCATTGGCAGTCAGATTCTTTACCACTGTGCCACCTGGGAATCCCCTGGCATGTAGTCGTTGCTCAGTACTTGTTGATCAAATGAGTGATTGGCAGCAGATGAGGCTGAAATTGTAGACTGGTAGCTGGTTGGAAAGATCATTGTGGGGCTTGCAAAGGAGTGTAGAATCACTCTGAATATGTGGGCTGCAAAGACGTTTAGAACCTGGATTCCAGTTCTGTCTGCAAGACACTGGTATAGCAGATCTAACTATATGATTTGTTTCTTTCCCAGAATAATATAATAAGGATAACGTGAGAAATTGAATGTCCGTGGGAGGAAAAAAAACACCCTGGAGCATGAATGGGCAGAGAGGCGAGGGTAGAGGCTTGTGCAATTGTCCGGTATGAAGGTGATTATGGCAGAGGCCAAAGGGCAGACATGTTGAAGAGATGCTGTGCTGAGTGGGAGAGGGTTCCATCAACTATTGGGGTGTTAATACTCTTTTTTAGATATTTCTGTGTTTGCCTGCATTGCCTGTGTGTGACACGTGGGACCTTCACTTTGTCGTGGGGGATCTCTCCTCGCAGTGCACTGATTCTCTGGTTACGGCGTGTGTGCTCGGTAGTCGTGGCATCTTGGCTCAGTTGCTTCAGACCGTTTGGGATCTTGGTACATTAACCAAGGATTGAACCCAAGTCCCCTGATTTGCAAGGCAGATTCTTAACCACTGGACCACCAGGGAAGTCACTGTTGGAGAATTATTGCATAGGTAACCACTGACTGGACTGAGACAGACTTCAAATCCCAGGCTCACCACTTATGATATGATGTTGGGTAGCTACCTTATCCTGGAGAAGGAAGGGGAAAGATCCCCTAGAGAAGGAAATGGCAACCCATTCCAGTATTCTTGCCTGGAAAATCACATGGATGGGGGAGCCTGGCAGGCTACACCCCTTTTAAAGAAAAAGGCGATGATAACAGTACCCACCTTGCAGGGTTGTTGTGAGGCTTCATTGGTTTATTTTTTCAATCCCTTACGTTATTGAGTGACTTTTGGCTGCCTGGTTCTGGGGATTCAACAACAAAGAAGACCCATGTGATCCCTGCCTTTGGGAACTTCGTTTCCAAGTAGGTGAACCAAACAGTATCTGCTGCTGCTGCTGCTAAGGCGCTTCAGTCGTGTCCGACTCTGTGCGACCCCATAGGCAGTAACCCACCAGGGTCCCCTGTCCCTGGGACTCTCCAGGCAAGAACACAGGAGTGGGTTGCCATTTCCTTCTCCAATGCATGAAAGTGAAAAGTGAAATCGCTCAGTTGTGTCTGACTCTTAGCGACCCCATGGACTGCAGCCTACTAGGCTCCTCCGTCCATGGGATTTTCCAGGCAAGAGTACTGGAGTAGGTTGCCATTGCCTTCTCCAAAACAGTATATAAGTAAACAGAAAATAGAATTTCAGGTGGTGGGACATCCTATTAAATAAGGAGAGTGAGCTCCTCAGGGTAAGGGCCACTTTATATGGGATGATCTGGGATGGCCTAGCTGAGGACGGGACATGGAGACCTGAATGGTAAGGAGAAAATTGATCATCCAAAGATCGCAGGGGGCACATTCTAGAAAGTGGGAGCAGCAAAGGGGGAGAGGCCTGAGGCCTGAGTGACTTTGATAACATTTGACACATGTAGAAGAGGCCAGTGTGGCTGCAGCACAGCCAGTGAGAAGGAGGCTGGTGGGGGTAAGGCCAGAGGAGTGGGCAGACCAAGACCATATAGCTGTGTAAGCTGGTGAGGAATGTGGATTCTTTTCTAGATTTAGTGGGAAGCTCTTAGAAGATTTTAAGAGTGGCGATGACATACATGCCCTGTTTTAGGTTTGGAGGATCACTCTGGTTGTTGTGTAGAAAATGGCTTGTTGGGGGCAGACTCTGAAAGGAAGGTCACTTAGAAGGCTCTGGGCGATTTTCAAGAGAGAGGACAGTTTGGACTAGAGTGACTTTGTTAGAGAAGAAGATGAGTGGACATATTCAGAGTGTATGTTGGAATCAGCTGGGTTCTTTGTGGGTTCCTTGTAGATTAAAGGAAAGGAGGAATTGAAGATGACTTGCTAAGTTTTTGGTCTGAGCAGCTGGTGAATGGTGGTACCATTTACCCAAATGGCACAGAGGAAGGCGGAATAGCTTTTCAGGGCAGGTGGGGGATAAAGAGTTGCTTTCTGTGTTAAGTTGAAGAGAAAGTCATAAGCTGCTTAGCAAATTGTGTGGTGCACGGTAATCAAACCCAGGGCTGCTGTTCTGTTCACACAGTCTGAATACATAGTAAACGCTCAGTGAAGGTTGTCATTGTGCTGTGGCATAGAGGTTGGGTTAAAGAGTTGTCCATATGTGACTTAGAAGCTTTTAGCTTGGGCACCTAAGTGGGGAGTAGTGGCTTTTTCTGAGCTCCTGGGGGAGGAGATTTTATGGGGGGAAACCTGGAATACAGTTTCGGATACATGGCTGTCAGCAGTAGAAATTGTCCAGGGACTCGAGAATCCTTGGGGCTGGGGTACTAATTCACGGGACTGTTGGAGGGATTCTAGAAGTTGCCTGATCTAGTATTTTTTAGTCTATTTTTGAGCTATTTCTGACCCCTTTCCCCTCCCCCTCCTTTTTCTCCTCTGGTCCTGCCCTGGACCTAGCTGCTCTGGGGCAAGGTTTCTATGCCACTCTCTGTCAGTCCTTCATCTCCCTTGTTTTATGAGGCCCTCAGCAGGCAGGATTGGGAAAGCAGAGGATCCACTGGCCTCGTGTAGTAAGCCTGGCTGTGCTACTAACTCATGTATAAAGTTCGACAAGTTACACCTTTCACTCTTTTGCAATAGTAATTTAAATATATTAATTAAAATAATTTAAAATATAAATTTAAAATAATTTAAAATATATGTGTGTCTGTGTAAGTCACTCAGTCGTGTCCAACTCTTTGCAACCCCATGGACTGTATAAGTCTACCAGGCTCCCCTGTCCATGGAGTTGTCCAGGCAAGAATACTGGCATGGTAGCTATTCCCTTCTCCAGGAGATGTTCCTGACCCAGGGATCAAACCTTGGTCTCTTGAATCCTTACCATCTAAGCCACCAGGGAAGCCCATATATATATTTGGCTGCACCAGGTCTTAGTTGCAGCATGCAACTTCACTGCATTTCAAGATTCATTCTTCAATTTTCATTGCAGCACACGGGATCTTTAGTTGTGTGTGGGATCTAGTTCCCTGACCAGGGATCGAACCCGGGCCCCGTGCACTGGGAGTGCAGTCTTAGCCACTGGACCCCCGGGGAAGTCCCTGCAGTAGTAATTTTTTAAAAGGAATTGTGTATATAGCAACCATTTCATTGATGTTTCTAGGACTCCTCCCATCTCCTGAGTACAGCACAGATGCTTTGTTGGTCAGCACGCTCTGGGTCTGAGATTCTGTCCTTTTAAGGGATCTGTGGCCATGAGCAGAGCCTCACAGCAGTGAGCAGGGCAGTAGGGTGGAGGGAGTAAGCACCTCCGTTCTTTACAAATGGACGAGGCCATGTTTCACCTCTTTCCGGCTCTACTCTGCAGGGACCGAGCCAGAGCAAGCTCCAGAGGTTGGACTGCACCAGCAGGCCCTTCTGGTCTGACTGTCTGAGACAGCATCACCCCTGCTAGTATGTCCGTCCTGCCATCCCTGCCAGAGATGTCCATGTGGGAGAGGCACTGGCTGAGGACCCCCCCGGTTGATACTGTTTTTCTGTTGGCTCTTTCACCAGGACATCAATAGCCTCAACAAACAAATCGCCCAGCTTCAGGACTTTGTGAGAGCCAAGGGCAGCCAGAGCGGCCGGCACCTGCAAACCCATTCCAACACCATCGTGGTCTCCCTGCAGGTGGGACCAGGGAGAGGGGGCGGCAGAAGGGAGGAGGCGTTGTCTTCTCTGGCTGACCTTCTCTCCTCCTCTTCCAGTCGAAACTGGCCTCCATGTCCAACGACTTCAAGTCAGTTTTAGAAGTGAGGACAGAGGTGAGAAGAAGCTGGGTAGGAGGGATAGGAATCTGGGCATGAGGACCCCAGAGGGCAGTGGGAAGGGCAAGAGCAACAGGGTCATGGACACCAGGGGGAATCTAATGTGCCCACTTTCCAGAGACCTCAGGACCTTTGCATTTCTTCCCCAAACCCAGAACCTGAAGCAGCAGAGGAGCCGGCGGGAGCAGTTCTCCCGGGCGCCTGTATCAGCCCTGCCCCTTGCCCCCAACCACCTGGGTAAGTCACAGGCAAGTCAGGGAGCCCTGAGGGGTAAGGCCTAGTGACTCTGGGTCTGAGGGTATCTCCCTAAGGCAGGGGTTGGGTAGGAGAGCGAAGGGTCAAGGAAGTTGCTAGGCTTTCTCAGAGGTCACTCCTGATGCCTGGGATCTATGATCCACACCTAGTCTCCAGCATTCTCCCTGTTGAGGGTGAATCCAGTCATGTTCAAAAGAATGAGCTTTTGAAATTTTTGGTCCACTTAGTCATTATTTATATCACAGTCTGTCATTTCATTCTCAAAACCACCCTTTGAGAAAGCAACTATCATTATCCCCCATTTTACAGGTGAGGAAACTGAGGCTCAGAGAGGTTAAATGACTTGTCCAGGGTCACAAGGCTAGTAAGTGCCAGAGCTGAGATTCAAATCCAGAGCATATGGGCTTTGAACCTTTTAACTGCTAAGAAGTGCCATGTCCTCTTTCTTCCCCACAGGGGGCGGTGCTGTGGTTTTGGGGGCGGAGTCCCGAGCCTCTGGGGATGTGGCCATTGACATGATGGACTCTAGGACCAGCCAGCAGCTGCAGCTCATTGACGAGCAGGTATCCACGCTCTGAGGCAGGGAAGAGTTGCTCCCCTGTTTTCTTGTGTGGTCACAAGCAAGTGTTGGGAATGTGCCGTGGGTGGAATGGCAAACTGGAAAGCCCCAGAGAGGCAGGAGCCACCCTCAGAAGCTCCTGGTGTTCATATACGCTCTCTCTCCTCTGAAGGATTCTTACATCCAGAGCCGGGCAGATACCATGCAGAACATTGAGTCCACAATTGTTGAGCTGGGCTCCATCTTCCAGCAGTTGGCACATATGGTTAAGGAACAGGAAGAAACCATTCAGAGGTGAGACACTTTCTCTCTTTAACCTCAAAACCAGGAGCCTTGTCTTCCCTGTGGATTGGCATCCTAGAGGTCCCCAGGGACAGCTTAATGCCCTTTGGAAGAGAAGAGTGAATCCTGTCCACACATAAGGTCCAGTTCACCTGTCTCCATCCACACCACAAGTATTAATTGAGCACCTGTTCCATGTCAGGCACTGTCATAGGCGCTGGAGATAAGGTGATGAGTAGAACAGTTAAGTCCGTTCTGTGGAACTTACTTTGTAGTATGGAATTCGATAGAGTGAGTAAGGACAACTGTGTAAAAAGAATTGAGAAGAAATTTTCAGGTGGTGATAAGGGCTAATACTGAAAACTAGGATGCAGTGTTGAGAAAGTGATGGAGGAGGAATTGGGTGGCAAGGCAGGCTGCTCTGAAGGCTTCGTATTAAAGCAGAGACATGAATGACACGAGGGATCCACACACGCAAAGGAAAGGGTAAGAGTAGTCTAGGCAATGTGGACAGCCAGAACAGAGGCCATACAATGGGACAGTCTTACTTTATTAAAGAGTCAAGAAGGCCAGTGGAGCTGGAAAGCAATGAACAGGAAGAGAGAAGTGCAGGATGAGGCTGGAGGGAGGTAGGCAGAGCCAACCCACAGGAAGGCCCCTCTGCTCCCTGGTACCCTTGCTACTGCACAAGGCATTTTATCTGCTCCTGTTCTTTGGCGCTTGGCATTCAGTCAGTCATAGAGATACAGCCAAAGACAAAAGAGACAAAGATCCCTGCCCTCGTGGAACGTACATCATAGTAGGGCAGATGATTTAGAATATATGTAATAAGTAAATGGCCCAGTGTATATTTTTGACCAGTGATAAATCCATAAATAAAAGTAGAGAAGGGTAAAGTAATCAGGAGTTCTAGGTTTGGAGGAGCAAGTTGTAATTTTAAATAAGGATGGCTGTGGTAGGCCCTATTAAGAAGATGACATCCTTCCAAGACTGGGGGAAGGTGAGGGAGTTGGCTGTATGGATATACGGAGAAGAGTACCAGGCAGAGGGAAGAACCTATGTAAAGGCCTTCAGGCAAGAATATGTCTGTTGAGTTAAAGGATAGCAAAGAAGCCACTGCATCTGGCTACAAGCGAGAAGAGTAGAACCAGGTGAGGTTAGAGGGGAGATGGGAGACCAGATCAGGTGGGGCCTTTTAAAGCCAATGTGAAAAGTGAAAGTGAAAGTTGCTCAGTCGTGTCTGACTCTTTGTGACCCCATGGACTATACAGTCCATGGAGTTCTCCAGGCCAGAATACTAGAGTAGGTAACTGTTCCCTTCTCCAGGACATCTTCCCAACCCAGGGATCAAACACAGGTCTCCCGCATTGCAGGTGGATTCTTTACCAGTTGAGCCACAGGGAAGCCCAAATGGGGAGCCATTTCAGGGTATTGATTGATCTAATTGTTGGCCATGCTAGGTTTCCATTGCCGCGAGCGCGCTTTCTCTAGCTGCGGCAAGCAGGTAGCTTCTCTCTGTGTTTTGGGGCAGTGGCTGTTGGGCGTGCAGGCTCTGTAGTTGTGGCGCATGGGCTCAGTTGCCCTGTGGTGTGTGGAATCTTCCCAGACTAGGGATCAAACCCGTGTCTGCTGTCTTGGCAGGTAAACTGGACCACCAGGGAAGTCCCATTGTAGGGTTTTAGTGGAAGGTTATACTATCTGACATCTATTTTATTTTTATTTATTTATGTTTTGGGTCACAGTGCACAGCTTGTGGGATCTTAGTTCCTCGACCAGGGCCACTGCATGGAAGTGCCAAGTCCTAACTACTGGACTTCCAAGGGATTCCCTCCCCTGAGAAGTCCCACTGACTTCTATTTTGAAAGGATCATTTAGTTGCCATAGTCAGAACAGATTGTAAAGGCCTAGAATACAAGCAGGGAGATGAGTTCAGAGGCCTTTGCAGTAATCCAGGCAGGAGGTAGTGATAGTTGGGGCCAAGGCTCATTCAGGATATATTTTGGAGGTAGAACCAGCAGGATCAGTTACTTGATGAACTGAATGCAAGGTATGAGAGAAAAAGAGTTTATGATAACTCCAGGATTTTGATGTGAGCAATTGAAGGGATTCGTGTCCTTCACTTGAAATAGACAGAGCTAGTTACTCAAGACAGAGCAGATTTGGGGCAAAATAAGTTGTATTCCAGCAAGAAGTGGACAGTTGTCTGTTAGATATCTAAGTGGAAATAGTGAACAGGCTGATAGATGTAAGGAGTTGAAAAGACAGGTTATGGGCCAAAAATGGGCAGACTTGAACTTTGAAACTAGGCCAAGGGATTTCTAAGAAAGAGGAGGATCAAGCGCTGAGTCCCAAAGGCTATTTCTGGAATTAAGTCTCAGTCCCAGGAGAGGACACTGAACAGGAGCACAGCTTGTGAGAGAGGAAGAAAAATGAATGAAGATGATGTCCTGAGAGTCAGGAGGAGAAAGTAAGTCAGGGAAAGAATGACCAGCTGTAACAGATTTTGCTTTGAGGCCAAGCAAGATGAGAGCTGAGAATTTAATTAGTCTGTTTAGTTCATTAATATTTAGTGTAATATTTGCTAAGATTGGATTTAGATCTACCATTTTACTGTTTTTTTGTTTTCCCTTCTCTTTTTTTTTTTTGTTCTTCCTCCTTCTTTCCTGTCTTGAACACTTGCAAAAATCCATATAAATTTGTTGGTATTTTAGCTATATGTAATTGGTTTTTTTTTTTTTTTAGTGGTTGCTATGGGGATTATAATATGCCTCATTAACTCTTCCCAGTCTGCTTCATACAAAATGTGAGAACTTTTCAACCCCCCTCCTTCATCTTTTATGCTCTAGTTGTCACATTTGTTGTATCTTCATAACTTTATAAATCCCACAATACCATAGTATAATTTTTATCTTAAAGAAATTAGAGGAAAAAGTAGTCTTTTGTGTTACTCATATATTTACTCTTTGCATTGCTCTTCATTTCTTCCTAATACCCAGTTTCCATCTGGCATCACTTCCCTTAAACCTGGAGAATTTTCTTTAGTACCTTTTTTAAAAATTTATTTTTATTTTTGGTTGTGCTGGGTCTTTGTTGCTGTGTGTAGACTTTCTCTGATTGCATTGAGTGGGAGCTCTCTAGTTGTGGTGCTCAGGCTCTTGTTGCAGAGCCTGGGGCTCTGGGGTGCTTTTGCTCAGTAGTAGGGACTCGCAGGCTTTAGAGCCTGTGGGCTCAGTAGTTGCAAGCACAGGCTTAGTTGCCCCAAGGCATGGGGAATCTTCCTCGACCAGAAATCAAACCTGTGTTCTCTACATAAGCAGGCAGTACAGATTCTTAACCCCTAGACCACTAAAGAAGTCCTCTTTAGTACTTTTTATCGTGCAGATCTACTAATGACAAATTCTTTTATCTAAAGTTTCATTATTTCACCCACATTTTTGAAGAATAGTTTCTCTGCTTAAAGTGCTTTAAATATATCGTTCTAATGTCTTTTAGCCTTTCATTTCTAATAAGTCAGTGGTAATTCTAACTTTTGTATGTAATCTCTGACTGCTTCTGCTTTTCAATTTTATTTTTTTTTTCTTTCCTGTGATTTTCAACAGTTGATCACTTATGTACCTAGATGTGGTTTCCTTTGAATTTATGCTGCTTGGGGTTCTCTGAGCTTCCTGAATCTGTAAATTTATGTCTTTCACAAAGTTTAGGAAATATTTCACCATTATTTCTTTCAAAATTTTCTCTGCCTCTTTCTCTGTCTTCTTCCAGGAATATATATGTATACATATGTATAATCAACTGTAGGAATTTCTTGGTGGTTCAGTGGTTAGGACTCTGTGCTTTCACTGTTGAAGGCCTGGGTTTGATCCCTCGTGGAAGAACTAAAATCCCACAAGCAGTGCAAAGCGGCTTCCCCAAAAAGTCCACTGTAACTATATTTTGTTGAGATATATGTACATAGTTCAGTTCAGTTCAGTCGCTCAGTCGTGTCCGACTCTTTGCAACCCCATGAATTGCAGCACGCCAGGCCTCCCTGTCCATCATCAACTCCCGGAGTTCACCTAGACTCACGTCCATCGAGTCAGTGATGCCATCCAGCCATCTCATCCTCTGTCATCCCCTTCTCCTCGTGCCCCCAATCCCTCCCAGCATCAGAGTCTTTTCTAATGACTCAACTTGTCACATGAGGTGGCCAAAGTACTGGAGTTTCAGCTTTAGCATCATTCCTTTCAAAGAAATCCCAGGGCCGATCTCCTTCAAATGGACTGGTTGGATCTCCTTGCAGTCCAAGGGACTCTCAAGAGTCTTCTCCAACACCACAGTTCAAAAGCATCAATTCTTCAGCACTCAGCCTTCTTCACAGTCCAACTCTCACATCCATACATGACCACAGGAAAAACCATAGCCTTGACTAGA
>SJYT01065859.1:217852-251061 GCA_006410635.1 Cephalophus harveyi | reverse complement strand
AGAGAGAGAGAGAATGGTTGTAAAAATAATAAAGATCTTTCTGTGACTTTCTCTGGTGTGTGGGCAGTGTGGGGTCACTTCCAAGGCGGTTCCCTCTGTTTAGCTTCTTCTGTTTGTTGGTCTCTTCAGTGTCTGATTTCCGCCCTTACACAAGGCGGGTGTTGGTGGACACTTTTTTCTGTTTGTTTGTTTAGGCTCACTTGTTCAGTCGCGCTGTGGGGAGGGATGCTGCAAACAAATAACACTGGCGTGGGCTCGCAGTGTATCAGCCATGCTGGGCATGCCCCTGCACACGGCGCCCACTGCTCAGGCTCTACATTTCTCCACCGGGAACCATCTGAGGCCGGTGCTAGGCTGCGTGCACCTCCCCGGTCTAAGCCGCTCAGGCTCCACTCTCAGGTAGCCCTCAGAGGCGCAGATTTGATTGGGCCTGCATTTTGTGCCCTTCCCAGGACCGAGTAGCTCAGGTGTTTGGCGAGTGCAGTCTCTGCAACTTATCGCCTTTCCCGTCCCTGCTGCTCAGTTTTCTGGGTGTACTGCTGGTGCCCCTTGTCAGGCAGATGGTGACTGTCCAGGACCCCAAGAAGTCTTAGCAAGGAAGCCTGCTTGCAGTTTGGTAGGTAAAATCTCTCCAGGGCTGCAATTGCCCCCTTCCAGCCCTTACGGCTCTGGCTGCCTGTCACCTGAGGGGGATGGTCTGCAGCCAGCTATTTCTGTTCCATCCTTTGTTCTGTGCATGGTCCTGGCGGTGTCTTACGTTAGAGCTTTTCACGTGGTAGCTATCCCACAGTCTGGTATGCTAGCCCAAGTTAGTTCGCTCTGGTTACACTCGCAGCATTCCGGCCCGGTTCTTAAAAAGCACTGCAGCCCGTGCCTCCCTGCCCAGCCCCCACTTGCTAGTGGCAGATGCAGGCATCTGCACTGCTTCTTTGCTGGGGGAGTTACCACTGGGCTCGTAATCTGTTGGTTTTAATTATTTATTTTTCTTCCCTGTTATGTTGCCCTCTGTGCTTCCAAGGCTCACCACAGACTCGGCAGTGAGAGTGTTACCTGGTGTTTGGAAATTTCTCTCTTTTTAAGACTCCCTTCCCGGGACAGAGCTCCCTCCCTACCTCCTTTGTCCCTTTTTTATTCATCTTTTATATTTTTCCTACCTGTTTTTGAAGACAATGATCTGCTTTTCTGGGTGCCTGATGTCCTCTGCCAGCATTCAGAAGTTGTTTTGTAGAATTTACTCAGCATTGAAATGTTCTTTTGATGCATTTGTGGGGGAGGAAGTGGTCTCCCCGTCCTATTCCTCCGCCATCTTAGGACCGCCCCCGTGAATGATTCCTTCACAGCAAAGAATACAGACTCCTGTGTTCTTGAAAGGAAATTGTAAAAACATCAGGAATATAGTGAGAGCTTCCTTAATGCAAAGGGTGGCACATAAAAAAGGGATTTTCTATTGTGAAAGAGAATTGCTGTGTTTTTGGTTTTGGCTTTTTGGTTTTAATGTGAGGTGACAAAATTCTCCCCACACCTTTTAAATTATAAAATGTGGTCTTTTTTTTTTTTTTAATCAATACCTACTCACATGACTGGCTCTATAATTTATTTTCTGAGGCTACTTAATGAGCAGCAGAGGTTGATCATGAATTCAATTTCAGTGTAAGTATATAATTAGATATTTTTTCTCCAGGAGGAAAAAGCTTGCATTTGACTTGAATTGTTGGTTGGTTTGAAATCAACACCTACCAAACTCCTATCTCCTTTAATGATTGGAAAAATACATTTCAGAAAAGAGAGATGTTGTATCTTTCTGTTACTGCTTTCTGTGAATTTGGCAGCAAAAGAAGATATCACAGAGACAGCATCTTTTTGACAGATTAATGCAAACATTTAAAAATATGTTGAGTGGCCTTACTATAGAAGATTGTAGGTTAATATCCTCATCTTCAGGATTTTTTCTCTTTGAATATATGCATGAAAGAGACTTATAAAACTTTGATGTTACAACACTCATTATATAGCTAAATGTAGAGATGATTGTAGGGAATGATTTTCCAGTTGCTAAAACGCAAAATTACTAAAAATTATAACAACTTATGTGCATATGGTTTAAATACTGCTTTTGTAGGTCTTGCTGGTTTTGTAAATTTTTTATTTCTTTCTTTTTAATTTGGGCTTTTATAATCAGACTTGCATGAAAACTAGATTAGCTGGTTTTTGTGTGAAATTATTTTATATTAATTGTAGAAAATCAGTATAGTAAAACAGTGCAACAAATAACCCTGGGAATATACCATAATTCAAATATCAGCTACTGTTAACAGTTCTCAGGAAAAGTTTCTCTGAGAACATATATATGTACTTATATATCGTAAAGAAAGAAAGAAAGTGAAGTCGTTCAGTTGTGTCTGACTCTTTGCGACCCCATGGACTGTAATCCACCAGGCTCCTCCGTCCATGGGATTTTCCAGGCAAGAGTACTGGAGTGGGTTGCCATTTCCTTCTCCGGGAGTTCTTCCTGACCCAGGGATTGAAACCCAGTCTCCTGCATTGCAGGCAGACGCTTTACTGTCTGAGCCACCAGGGAAGTCTTTATATATTGTAAGGTGGAATCATATATATACAAGCCATTTTTAACCTCTTTCCACGCAACGGTAAGCTGAGTAGTATGACACGTGACCTTTAAATGACAGACCATATAACAAGGGTCAAGTTCAGCTCCAAAACATCCCGCTGCTTATTCTATTCTTTCTTTATCCCTCTATTCCCATCCCCTCTTCGGCTCCACTGACAGGTGATTGTCTCTTACTCCTGTTCCTTCCCTGATACTGAGTGAGCCAATAACCTGTTCTAGAAGAATAACAGCACAGGGTCACTTCTGTTCATTATAAGCCCTAATGTGATGGCTCCACACATGAAGTGTAAATACTTTCACCTTTTAGTTATGCTTTCACTGAGAAGGGTTACTGGTAGGTGGCGAGATCTGACAAGTTTCCATGAATGTATCTGAGCAGGGTCCAGCTGTACACTCTCCACAAATGCCCTGGAGTTGGGAAGTATAGCAAGTGCAGCAGGGGCGATATGTCCAGAATTGCTGGGGCAGAATTCCTGGTGGCTGACCTTGGGCAAATGACCTAAACTCTCTGGGCTTGGTGTCCTCCTTTGTAAAATGGGGCTGGTGCTCACACTTCCTTCATAGATGTTTCTGGGAAGCAGGGAGTTTGCACACACACACAACAGCCCAAATGAAGCACTCGGGACAGTGTCCGATATGGGACAGGCAGACCCTGAGCTCTTGGTCAATCTCTGGGAACACTGTTCTCGATCACTGTCTGTGCTAATAATAAAGCAAATGTGTAGCGGATTTTACAGAAGGAAGCTTGGTCAGTCAGTGTGAATGCATTACTTTGCTGATGGTAATCATTAGAAGAAAAATTTAAACAACTCTGTTAATGCTTATCTGGAGTGCCAGAGGGTGACTCAAGGACATACGTTCCTTTATTAAATCTACCTTATTATTATTATTAATCACTTCATTTATGACTACATACTGCTGCATATCTGAGTAGATACATTCCATTTTGGGGCACACAGAGACTTGCTTCAATCAGTATATAAAATGTGGAGCCCAGGGCTTACTGCTGATAGAACACCTATGGAGAAGTGGCTACATAACTGATTCAGAAGTCCCTCATTTTATGAAGTTTACTTTCTAGTGGAGTCACATTACAACATGTGACAAACGGAGCACAGTCTAGGAGGTGACAAACTCTCCTCTTTGAAACAACATACATATACATTTAGTAGTCTGGCAAAAAGAAGCTTCATGAAGGTCACAGGACTTGACCGTCTCCTTGAAGATGTGAAAGATTTGGAGAAACAGGAAAAAGGTCAGAAATAATTCCAGGTAAGGGAGAAACAAGGAGAATAAAGGCAAGACCAAACTATGGAGCAGATGAGCCTGGGTTAGAAAGCTGAGAGTTTGCAGAAAGGATGTACAATGAGTTAGGCAAGGCGCACACCAGGGGGAACGGTTCATATTACATCGATGTCCCTTGTGACATGAGCATTCAGGTGTCCTCGGGGCCACCAGTACTTCAGGCCAGTTGGCGACAAATTCAAGGGTTTCCATGGCCACTGTCAGATGTGATGGTTCACTCGACAGACTCGCAGACTTCACTCAGAGCTATTATGTGCATGCGAAAGTGAAAGTCACTCAGTCCTATCCAACTCTTTGCGACCCCATGGAATATACAGTCCATGGAGATCTTCAGGCCAGAATACTGGAGTGGGTAGCCTTTCCCTTCTCCAGGGGATCTTCCCAACCCAGGTCTCCTGCATTGCAGGTGGGTTTTTTACCAGCTGAGCCACAAGGGAAGCCCAAGAATACTGGAGTGGGTGGCCTAACCCTTCTCCAGTGGATCTTTCTGACCCAAGAATTGAACCAGGGTCTCCTGCATTGGAGGCGGATTCTTTACCAACTGAGCTATCAGAGAAGATGATATGATGATATGGTCACATTTGTTATAGGGAAAAGATACCAGTAACCACCAGTCAAAGAAAGAGATCCAGAGAAGGGGGAACTTGAACACTGAGCTTCCAAAGATCTTGTTCATGGATCAAGGATGGCATTTTTCCCCTCTGGTCAATGATGTGTGATGGTACATAGACAACACTGCCAGCCAAGAAGGCTTAACCTGGCCTCTGGGGCCCTAGAATTTTAAGGTGGTTCTAGCACACTGTATACCTGACCAACATTTGGTCTCCAACCCTTCCTGGAAGGCTAGAGCTAATATCTTTAGTATTTAGTTCCTTTGGAGCTTGAAAGTTCTATGGCTTGTCCCAAAGCCTCTGTTATTGATCACATCATTCGGCTGCCCTGTGGCCAAACCCCCAAGAAGACAAAGACATTCCTACCAGGCAGGATTTTATGGGTAGTGAGTTATCTCCTCTCAAGACCTGATTGAATGCAAAGACCAGAACACTCCCCAGATTAATTTGATCCTTCCCTCCACAGGATGGCATAGCAGTGTCAGATTGAAGCAGTTACTACTGTGGAAATGCTGCAGTTTATTGAAACTGAAACAAACATATTAGATGCAATCGTTTAGAAAGTTGATTCCATTGTAACTGTAGCACCTAACACAATACCTGACAATGTGACTGCTAAATATACTGGCAAAAGAGACTGCTTGAACATAAAGGGATAACGTTTTTGAAAATATTTCACTTCACTTGTATATGTTAGGGCTTTAAAAATGTTGGTGTTGGAAAACCTTCATGAAAGTTTGGAAATGACATGGATGGTGTGGGGTAAATGTACAGATGTGCTGAATCTGAGACAGTAAGAAATTCACTTGAAAATTTCCTAAAGCAGTTGGATGGTGGACTGAAATCTAGTTAACAGATGGAGAGTAGACATATATTGTTCTTATTGTTTACTTGCTAAGTGTGTCTGTTGCTGCGACCCCATGGCATGTAGCCCACCTGCCTCCTCTGTCCATGGGGTTTCCCAGGCAGGAAAACTGGAGTGGGTTGCCATTTCCTTCCCCAGGTAATCTTCCCGACCCAGGGATCAAACCCATGTCTCCTACATTGGCAGGTGGATTCTTTACCACTGAGCCACCAAAAAAGTCCTAGGCATATATTACAATTCTGTGGTTATGGAATTGAGAATCATGAATGCAAATGATTCTTCAAAAACATGATGTTTTTAAACATTTTTTTAAACCAGGGATTTATATTTTTTCAGTTATTTACAAACACAAAAGTATATGAAACACATAAGCTGCATATTCCCTGAATGTTTATGTGCTGTCTTCTACATCGAGGATGATAGAAATTAATATTTCTTTATTCTACTCTAAGGGAAGTGGTGGTTGGCTTTCCCATTCTCCATCATTCATCCCCTTTCCATCTCTGCCTTCCAGAGAGGTGGCTGCATAACTCAATCTGAAAATAGGTCAGGGGCTGAAGTCTACCCTGCAGCTCTGGACAGACTTTGTCTCCCTTTTCTTCTGCTCCTAGCTCCTTAATGCCAGAATGTAGCCACCCTAGATTCAGGAAGAAAGAAAAAATATGAGGATACTTTGCAGGCATCATGGAACTAGTGAACCAGCATTAGCTGCTGCCTAATTTTTGGACAACTTGTTATATAGACAATCAATCTCTATATATGCCAGACATTTTATTTGGGTTTACTGATGTAGCTGTATTCTGAATTTATAAGCTCGCTGACTCAGACCCCTCGTTAGTAAAATGTAGATGATCTTAATAACACCTAACTACTCCTGTGGCTGGGAGGACTGAATTACGTTTATGAAAATGGCCTCGCAAATTGTAAAATGCCATACAAATGTTAGTTGTTATTGCTCATAAAAATCATGTGTTCCCTTTCTCAACATCCATTTATGAAGCTCAATGATGATGGCTGAAACAGTAAGTTTGCTGAAGGAGAAAGGAATAGGTCTTAATGAGTTATTAACAGCAGTCATCTTCCATGGCCACGCTTTGAAAGAGGACATCTGACTGCTGTGGGCTGGCTTCTGCTGCTCCACTTCAGAGGAATTCACGTCTATATTCTCATTTCTCCCAAGTTCATAGCTCCCAGAATTACTATTGGAATTTCAATGAAAGGAGAATATTTTGTCGAAGATGTGACTAAATGGGGGACTTTTTAAACGAATCATGCAAAAGGTGAAGTCCTTTTAAAAAACAAGATGCTATGCCACAATACACCCAGTGTCTCCACGCCACACAAAAACACAAATACTGGCATTACAGTTCAAGGAAATTTGAATTTATCAAGATGGCAAAGCACATAGTTCATATGCTAACCCGAGGCTGCTATTGAATGAAACAGAGTTCATCCACAGTGTGTTGAAAATGTCTAGGGGTTTACTTTCTTCACACAAAATGTGTAAAACTGTAGCTACCAGTTGTAATCTTTCATTTGACTTTCCTATACTTCCAAGTGCATGGGGATTTGTTCTGAGTGAGTCTCTTTACACCAGCCTTATGACGCCAAGTGAATACTCAGGTAGGTCACAGCTGTTTGGATTATGTATCTTGCATGACTTTGGACTCCTGAAAGGAGCTCCCTCGCATGCCCTGACCTGGGAAGCTATTCCAAATTTCCTTCTAGGAGGATGCAGATAGGCCTCCAGGAAAGCTGTGCTTGCAACCTGCTGCTCACCCACTTTAGGAATTATAGCACAAGACAGAGACTGGGGTTAGGTGAGTGAGGTACAGATGAAAACAAGCCTCAGTGAGCAAGACAAAAAGTTCAATGTGATATTTCAAGTGATCGAAAGAAATGGAAAACATCTGTGATGAGCAAAGTACCAAAAATCTTTGCATTATTTTGAAGTTTTAAAATTCTCATTAAAATACAATTTATCCTAACTACTAAGTGTGTGTGTGTGTGTATTACATTTTAGGTTCAAGACAAGTGCTTTACTCACCCTATCCTAGTTACAGTCCTACTTGAGAAGAAAAATAATTTCTTATGAGAAAAGGTAAATCCTCTATGTTGTTTTATCATATGGCTCAATGTTCACTAATGGAGTGAGCTTCCTTAAAGTCAATGAGATGGCAAGTCTAATTTATTTTTTCTTTGTAATTATTACCTGGCTTCAGGTAGCTATACCCACAGATCTAAAAAGTCAGACATGAAGTATAGTGATGTAATATGAGTATCGTAAGCAATACACAGCTTACTCTCTTAAATTCTTCCTGTTAATTATTGCAATGTGCCAGCTTTTGAAATATCTTTCCCAATATCTCAACCCATTACCCTAACAACTGAGGGAAGGAGAGCCCACCATAGTAGATCCTTTTATTAAATGCACATCAACTAATATTTATTCATTGGCTCTTATTCAATACCTCTTTTGTGCATGTAATTTTTAAGTTAACTAGGGATACAGAATTGAATAAGCTGTCAGTAAATTTACGTTCCTTGTGGTGCTGGACAAAATAAGCAAATGAATATTTAATACTATGAAGAAAGTAAACCAGAGTTAGAGAATAGAGTGATGGATAAGAGACTTTCTTTTACATCAATCACTTCATCTCTTTTTCCAAAGTCATTATATTCTTGATACATGAACAGAATTGTTGGCAGTCTTGCGAAGTTCCAAATTATGACTGAAATGTGATGTTGGTTGTCATATTCATGAGGTTTGCTTAGTAATTTAGTGATCTTCTCCAACATATGAGACTTAAATAACTTGGCTTCATAGTTCTGAAGGGAGCTGGCTGTACATTGCATTATTAATCCACTCAACAAAAATCATCACTGCAAATTAATATTATCATGGATATTAAAGGGCATCTAGTAAGAGTGAAAACTGCCAGTGTTGACTCATTGTCATGCATTGTGATAGTGTCATATCAATGCTATCATGTGTTGTCAGTATTATCAATTATTGTAATACCATCATGCATGGTCAATATCAGATAACTAGATAGGTTAGTCATTCTTCCAAAGTACATAAGCTTTAGTCTTCAATGCCTAGTATTTTAGTGGCTTGTTCTCTCTTAAGAGGAACAAAGAAGGGACCAACATATAAACATCATTTTCAATTGTTTCATTTTACATTTGCTACATATGCTGCTTACAATGAAAGCAAAAGTCACTCAGTTATGTCCAACTCTTTGTGACCCCATGGACTATATAGTCCATGTTTTCTCCAGGCCAGAATACTGGAGTGGGTAGCCTTTCCCTTCTCCAGGGGATCTTCCCAACCCAGGGATTGAACCCAGGTCTCCCACATTTCAGGAGGATTCTTTACCAGCTGAGTCACAAGGGAAGTCCAAGAATATTGGCATGGGTAGCCTATCTCTTCTCAACCCAGGAATAGATCTTCCCAACCCAGGAATAGAACCAGAGTCTCCTGCATTGCAGGTGGATTCTTTACCAACTGAGCTATCAGGCAAGCCCAATATGGTTCTCTGTCCCTTTAAAATGGTTTTCTGTCTATTTAAAAACCATTTAGTAAGCACTTTCTCTGGACCAGGAAATAAGGGTGAAGGATTGAGGGGGTAACAATACAGACCTTGATTGCTCTCCAGTGGAGTCTATAAGGAAAGAGAGTATGGATTTGAACTGTTGCAGACATTGCGAAGATGAAGAAGTAGAGAAGGATGTTTCCTGCATGACTGAAGAAACAGATCTAGGTTTGTGAGTCAAAGCAGGCTTCTTGGGGCAAATGATGTTTAAATTGACTAGAGAAGTGTTTAAAAAGATGTCAGTGTTTGGGA
Source organism: Cephalophus harveyi (assembly GCA_006410635.1). Taxonomy (NCBI): domain Eukaryota; kingdom Metazoa; phylum Chordata; class Mammalia; order Artiodactyla; family Bovidae; genus Cephalophus; species Cephalophus harveyi. Next base: position 241,806 of record SJYT01065859.1, on the reverse strand, counting down.
AGAGAACCTGAGAATATGCATTATGAACTAAATCTATGAGGCACTTGTTTGTGATGTTTCAGGAAATAAAAATAAAACCAATGGGCTTGAAGTGTTGACGTGAAAGCAGAAAATTGTCTTTTATGTTGGTGAGGTTAGCGGGAACCCAGTCAGGCAAAGTCTGGCAAAACATAACTGTTCAAAGCTAAGGGGCAAGAGGAAGTGAACGATGGAGTTAAAAAGGAATGAGGAGACTGGTGTTTTAAATAAATCCTTCTGACTTATTAAGATGGCAAAGTAAAGATTAAGATTAGAAATGGTTCAGGATGATGAGTGAAGTGCCTGGTATAGAAGTTAATGCAAGGAATGACACACACAAGGCTACAGCATTGATACTTGACTTCTGCCAAATGGGTGGAATCTACAGACGTGAAATGAAACAGCTTGCAAGATTCCGCAAATGACTAGATGAGGCTCAGGAAAGAGGGCATCAGGATTAAATCCAGATTCCCAAGGAAATGAAAAGAGTGATGATCTTTGTAAGATTGCTACCTGTGTGCCCAGGGAAGATGACTAGCATTTTCTACACCCACCTGGGCATCATTTTCTGATTTCTCAGGTTTAATCACTTCCCAGAATTATTCAGAAAGTCATTTCAAGTTGGAGGACTGAACAGGGTCTCAACCCGATGGTGATTACTTTGAGGTTTTTCTAATGGATAATTCATTTAGTTCAGAAATTTCAACCAAAAACTTGGGTGAGGAAAAGCATTCTTTTTTATTATTTTTCTAAATTTTTATTTTTACCTTATTTTACTTTACAATACTGTATTGGTTTTGCCATACATTGACATGAATCCGCCACGGGTGTACATGAGTTCCTAATCCTGAACCCCCCTCCCATCTCCCACCTCTTATCATCTCTCTGGATCTTCCCCGTGCACCAGCCCCAAGCATCCCATATCCTGTATTGAACACAGGACTGGCGATTCGTTTCTTACATGATAGTATGCATGTTTCAATGCCATTCTCCTAAATCATCCCACCCTCTCCCTCACCCTCAGAGTCCAAAAGGCTGTTCTATACATCTGTGTCTCTTTTGCTGTCTCGCATGCAGGGTTATTGTTACCATCTTTCTAAATTCCATATATATGTGTTAGTATACTGTATTGGTGTTTTTCTTTCTGGCTTACTTCACTCTGTATAATTGGCTCCAGTTTCATCCACCTCATTAGAACGGATTCAAATGTATTCTTTTTAATGGCTGAGTAATACTCCATTGTGTATATGTACCTAAGGAATCTCCACACTGTTCTCCATAGTGGCTGTACTAGTTTGCATTCCCACCAACAGTGTAAGGGGGTTCCCTTTTCTCCACACCCTCTCCAGCATTTATTGCTTGTAGACTTTTGGATCGCAGCCATTCTGACTGGTGTGAAATGGTACCTCATTGTGGTTTTGATTTGCATTTCTCTGATAATGAGTGATGTTGAGCATCTTTTCATGTGTTTGTTAGCCATTCGTATGTCTTCTTTGGAGAAATGTCTACTTAGTTCTTTGGCCCATTTTTTGATTGGGTCGTTTATTTTTCTGGAATTGAGCTGCATAAGTTGCTTGTATATTTTTGAGATTAGTTGTTGGTCAGTTGCTTCATTTGCTATTATTTTCTCCCATTCAGAAGGCTGTCTTTTCACCTTGCTTATACTACAAAGCCACAGTCATCAAGAAAGTATGGTACTGGCACAAAGACAGAAATATAGATCAATGGAACAAAATAGAAAGCCCAGAGATAAATCCACACACCTATGGATACCTTATCTTCAACAAAGGAGGCAAGAATATACAATGGAGTAAAGACAATCTCTTTAACAAGTGGTGCTGGGAAAACTGGTCAACCACTTGTAGAAGAATGAAACTATATTACTTTCTAACACCATACACAAAAATAAACTCAAAATGGATTAAAGATCTAAATGTAAGACCAGAAACCATAACACTCCTAGAGGAGAACATAGGCAAAACACTCTCCGACATAAATCACTGCAGGATCCTCTATGATCCACCTCCCGGAATACTGGAAATAAAAGCAAAAATAAACAAATGGGATCTAATTAATTTTAAAAGCTTCTGCACAACAAAGGAAAAGCATTCTTGAGTTCCACTGGAAGGCTTAGAAGTCTGAGGCAGGATACCTGCTGTGTTTGAAAGAAAAACATGGCTCTTATCAAGTTGTAAGCTGTAGCTCTCAAGTTCTCATCTTCTGGAATGTTCAGTGAATATCAGGCTTCAAATCCTTGTAAGACTTGAAACCCTGCAACTTCGCCTTCCCTTTCCTTCTTTCATGGTGTTTTGTTTTGTTTTGTTTTTCTATCCTTCTTTAAAGGATGAACACTTAGTATTAATACTAAACTTATTCATTTATTCTTTGCAAGCCATTTCTTCCCACTTCCTGATTTTGTGTATTTATATGACTTTCAGTTCTTAAATTTTTAATAATTTTTTAATTATTCAGTGTGCTATATTTTACTTTTCACCAGAAAAAGAAACTGGATATTTCTCTTGTCCTACTACTGAGGATCTAAAAAAAGTTTAATCCCATAGAAACACCACTAGTTATTCTGAGCTCTTATCTTCTTGTGCTTACATCCCAATCTCCTATATAAACCTCTGCCCTTTTTAATGTTTATGGCTTTCACTTGCTCATTGTAAGACTATACTCCTCAAATGTATTATCTGTCTATCCCACTGATGGGTATAAAACAATGATCTAATTGGTATATACAGATTGTAAAAAGGGTTCATCATCTAACTGCTTAAATCATGTGATAGTGCTAATAATAGAAAATTTGTATGAATCAATATTCAATTCAATTCAAAGTGTATCTACTTGTTCTCATCTGTCAAGCATATTGGTTCTCAATTGCAGGTCACCTTCCACGCTAAGAAGGGTGACGTGGCTTTCAGATCTATTCAGTGAACCCTCTTTTGGACATCTGTTCATTCTCTGAAAAGAATAGGATCACTTTAATTAGATTCAACATCATAAGTCCTGTCCTAGTCAAATGTGACCCACTTTTCTCAATCTAGCTCTGTGCTTGTATGTTCTGTTCTCCATCCAGAAGGCTCTAATAGTTAGTCCATGTTCTCAAAAAAAAAAAAATGGTCAATATGTATAGATTAGATGAGCTGTCTCAAATCTGTATGTGATGCTTTCTAGCAATATTGAGCAAACTAATAACCACAGATAATCAGAAATCATTTTAGAAATTTTACATCTTGACTTTCTTTTGCAAGTTCATAGTCAACCCAGATGAAGCATTTATCCCAGACTTTGAAGCCAAAGGATAATCTAGGCATTCATGTCTACAAAAATGTTACTATAAATGTTCCCCTTGCCTCCCTCTTTTCCATTTATAAATTAAATTAAACAGACTCTGAGGCCACTTCTAGGACTAGCTTTATATATTTCCATAATTTTACTTAGTTCACATATATTTTTCTTAAACAGGGGAAATCAATAAATTGTGACATCTTCATAACTTTAAAATTTTCTTGATATGTGTTTTCACTTCTAAAATTGTTGATTGTTCTTGATAATGGAAAAATGCATACAACCAAACTATATATGATATTTTTCATGGCTCAGGTCAAAATTTGCTGGACAGCCTTTCTCGTTCAGTGCCTGAGAATACTGTGTTAATAATACTCATTCAGAAGAATGCATTTAAGAGTCTGTATCAATACCATAGTATATATCAAACTCTTTCTATAAAAGAAATAGTTTCAAAACCTGTTAAGGCTAGTATCATACACTAAAATAGGATGCTATCATAATCACTGCATATTAAAATCTTTTATCACCTCAATCTCACTTTAATTCATTTCTGAACTGGCTCCTGTCACAAGCAGTACATTTATTATGTAGGTGTGTTATTTTATGTATTTGTATATAGAGGTTATTTCATTGCATTGTAGGTAGAGTTATGGATAGTTGGTTTGATTATTTTTAATATACTTTACAATGAAGAGGAAATAGAATATTTTAAAATTTTTAAAATATTTTTATTTATCCACTGGCAATTTTTAAAGGTTCTATGAGTTTCAATATGAATAATATATGATCTGAGTATTTCAACTGGAGAAAATAGAACATATCAAAATAACAGTTCTCTTTTTCAGTCAGGGGAAATTTTGAGATTTATTTTAAAACAAACAAACTCAAACGCAATCCAATGCCATTCTGACGTCAGTGTTTGCAAAAGTCAGGTGACATTTAGTGAGAAAACAGCAAAAAATAGGAACCACCCCTCCCACTACTGCTTTGTAATCAGGCTGTACTATGTAATGAAGGAAGCAATACTATTATTACTTGCTCATGAAGTGTCCACTTTTGATTTCTCCTGTAATTTATCTTCAACTGACCTGATATTGATTTTGTGGGGAAAATTGCATATTCTCCAAGGAGAGTTTTACAGGACTAATCTCAGTTTGTGCTTTATTTCCCCCCCACCCTCCCGCCCCGCCATGGTTTATTCTTCCCAGTGATTTATCTACCTAATAACATTATAGATAAAACCTGGTCTTTCAATTTATTTCTTCAGGAGCTGTTCATGTTTGAGCATGCTTTGCCCTTAATTGCCTGGGGATTTTTAGATAGCCCCATCATCAGTGGTCTGAAACAAGTCGCAATGTAAGTAATTAAAGCCCTGAGCAGCAGACGTCTATAAACGGCTGTTTTGCTTCCATGTGTGATATTTAACTAATTGCTCATTGCTGTGAAAACCTTTCACTTCATAGATGTCATGACTTTAAAGTGAATAAACATTGCTTTATATGTATTAAAATAGTGTAGTGTAATAATGAATACTACAGCTTCCAAGTACTCAGAAACTCTGTATGCTGTATAGGTTGATTGCAGACGGTTGAGATTATCATCCATGCCTTAAAAACCTATGACACTTCTACAGAGAAACTACAGGATGTGGTAGGGTGAAGTGGGTTAGCTGGATTGAGAGACTTGGACCCTAGTACATTCCTGCCTACTTTTACTTCTTGATTGCCACATCAAGAAAGTTAGGGCTTACATTAGATGACTGTAAATAGACTTTTCAACAGAATGTTTCCATGGGAGATAAAAAAGGAGATGTGTATGGAGTGAGATGAATGCCTTGTATCATTCAAATATTGTCATCTAGATATATACTCTGCTATTTGGAAGATATTTTTTGAAAAAATAAAATTAAATAGATGTTTCTTTGGCCCTTAAGTTTTGACACATTGGTAAAACCTTTCCCTGAACTTGAATGTTCAAATGATATTCTTGGCCAATCTACCAAATGCTGCTTTAGGGAAAACTTTTGCTTGCTGGACCTGTGTTTTTTGAAAAATATACTTAAGAAATGTGATGTATGAACTTGTTCTGAAGTTTACATTAGGCTTCGTGAGCTCTGTACCTGCTATTTATTTTTTATCACGGTCCTTTCCCTTGAAATGTCGTTGGCAGCTTTTCTCCTCTCTGCAGTTGAATGCCTGGTAATAATAATGTCCCCCAAAATACAACCACAATGAGTAAATAGCAGTAGTTCTTTTAACTCTCTCTCAAAGGAAAATTTGATGCCTAGCAAGACATTTTCTTCTTCCTCGGGCATTTAAAAATGACCTGAGTCTGCAGACACAATCTGGTATCATCTCTGCCTATAATAGAGATGTCAGTATTAGAAAGTGTGCTTTTCACCAGTTTGCATCTTGAATGGATCACTAGTTGGATGGTTTTATTCCTAGAAGGATGGCAGTTGAGGGCAAGCAAGACAGACTTGAAATATGCTCTCCGGTAGGATCTTTTTTTCCTTGTTGTGGTTTCCAGCTTGAAAAGGAAAAGAGGGATTTCAGTCCGAAGCTGACTTTATAAACAAGAGACTGCTTCAAAGCAATAAGAAGTAACAACATATTTATTCAAAGACTCTTGAAGCTTGTGGATATTTATGCTGAGTTTGCAGGGCTTTTCTGCAGACATTTGAGGTTTTTATCAGGAAGAATCATAAAGCCTTGGCAAAGGAATGCATAGAGGAGAAATAACAGGTCTTATTAGGCCTTTTCAGCCAGCTGGTGTAAAATTCTTTCTTTCTTTTACAAAGGAAACATTCCTTTATAAAATTGCCACGGACCTGGAAGTCGTCCATCTTTATTAGAAGGCTGATTGTTGACACCACTAGGTGGCAGTGGAGTCACGTGCTTATGTCTTTTCATGGTTTCTTCCCAATCAGGAGGGCTTTAGGCAGCAGTGTTGTTTTTAACCCCTCCTGCATCCTGATAATCCTGTCTCCTTTATTCTCAGGACAAGCATGTCTGTGCTGAATGACTTAATCTGTGTATCAAACTCTGAAATTTCCACTTATGTTTGCCTTTATTTTTCAAATAAAACATTTCACTATATTTTCAACACGATAGTACAAGTTATCATATAGTTTTTTGTTTTTTGTTTTTTTTATGATCAATAGGAGAATGTTCTTATGAGGATATGAAAAATGAAAAAAAAAAGAGAGAGATGACAGCGTTTTAAAAATTCATGCTAAACAAAAATAAAGCTTACATTTGTCTGATTATTTTGAAGGATAAATAAGCATATATGATCCAAATCTCAGAGTATTATCAAGGGCATCAGTGTTTGAATCACTTAATGTATTCATGTAAAATATTTCCTCCATTAGACTTTTTGGGAATAATTATGTTTTAGAGGGGTGCATTTTATATAGTTATACTTTTTGTATGGTTCTGAATAATTTATGTAGATTATTATAAATTCTTTCCTAGAAATATACTAATTTGTTAACAACTGATATATTCCCGCATTCCTTTGCAGAGAAACTTGTAATACCCCATTTCATATATTTTTGGAAGACTTCCATGTTTCAGGCTTTTATTACCTTCTTCGACATACAAAGTACAGTTATCTGTAATTCAGAGGGTTTTTAAAAAAACTCAGTAGCATTATTTTCTGCTTCTCATGACTTTTCTTGTCATACTAAAATAAAAGAAAATAAAAATCAAGCCCAGAGAGGTATACATCTGACTAAACTTGTTTTGCATATGAAAATTCTAAGCTTTATTTATTCACCTGCTTCTTCCATCTTGGTCTGATTCTTTCTGGAGAAGCTGATCTAAAGAACACTTGAAAGAACCACCCTTAGTGGAGACCTGAAGAGGAGCTCACATGTACGGCTTCTTATAGAAGAAGGAGCCTACACCTACTTCCTGTCCTCAGTCTCACCCAGAAATTCTCCATATTGAGGGCCATGCCTCACACCACCCTATCCTGTGAGGTCTGGGAAATGCTGACTCAGAGTAGAAGCCCCCACTGAAGGGGAGAAAGTGTAGGAAAAGGCAGGGGTAAGAGTTGAATGTCATATTTTGTGAGGCTGATGAGAATATATTTAGGATGACATATGGGTCATTGTTGGAGAAGGCAATGGCACCCCACTCCAGTACTCTTGCCTGGAAAATCCCATGGACGTGGGAGCCTGGTGGGCTGAAGTCCATGGGGTCGCTAAGAGTCGGACACGACTGAGCGACTTCACTTTCACTTTTCACTCTCATGCATTGGAGAAGGAAATGGCAACCCACTCCAGTCTTCTTGCCTAGAGAATCCCAGGGATGGGGGAGCCTAGTGGGCTGCCGTCTATGGGGTCGCACAGAGTCGGACACGACTGAAGCGACTTAGCAGCAATAGCAGCATGGATCAATAGTGCCAGACTACCATGGTTTCATAATAATGCGGTGAGTGTCTGCAAACAAATGAGAATCCCAGGGATGGGGGAGCCTAGTGGGCTGCCGTCTATGGGGTCGCACAGAGTCGGACACGACTGAAGCGACTTAGCAGCAATAGCAGCATGGATCAATAGTGCCAGACTACCATGGTTTCATAATAATGCGGTGAGTGTCTGCAAACAAAACAAAAACTGGCCAACCGTAGAAAAACTTTTCCTTACTGACCTTCAAAACATTCATCTGCTAGGCTTAATAACTTCTCAAACTTCATTGTTTATCTTATAGGGGTTTTTCCCCGGTTGTTTTGTTTTTCCCAACAGGTGGGAATGATAACATAAGAGGGCTGTGTTCAGTTGTCCCATCCGACACTTTGTGACCCCATGAGCTGTAGCCCGCCAGGCTCCTCTGTTTGTGGGGATCCTCCAGGCAAGGATACTGGAGTGTGTTGCCACCTCCTACTCCAGGGATAGGAGGAGTGTAGCAAATTCCTATCAGGTGTGTAATTCTAGTAGGTCTCCGCAGGGCATGTGGCTTCATCTGTGCTTCACTGTGCCCACTGGTGGCAAAAGAGATAAAAACCTCAGATGTGTTCTGAAATGCCCGCTCTTCTGCTAATGTTCATCCTGACCTGTTTTCATTGTCTTGACCTGGTTACTTTTGAGATAGATTGTATCAGAACATCTTTTGGACTCCTGTGAGCAAGAACACTCATGATTAAACTCATGCATCAGGCTTTAAGTCCTGCATGGAGTAGGCAGGCACATCTTGGAAGGGTACGAGTCTCTGATAGAGCGTACAGTTCTACGTTTTATTAATACAACCGCTATTCCTGGGGAGGCAAGAGACTGGATATGGGACTACCAATCTTCACTCTTGGTGACATTCTTACTGGATTTATAAGGGTATGACCGAGATAATAGACAAATCAGAATGCATCATTTATCCATAGAGAACAAGTTAGGTCCCAGGGAATCTTGGAGTGCAACATAAAGGAATGCGTAGATTTCCTTCTGTCTCCATCTTTCATAATTTGAGCTATTTAAATTTAATGCCCAAACAATTGACTTTCAAGATTTAAATTCCCCAGTTGAATGACATGACCACCCTTTTGCTTGTCACATTTTGGCTTCTTCGAAAGACTTCCATTATTTATCTACATTGATTAGATGACCTTTGCCATCTATCTACCAGCTTTTAAAAGATGTAAATCTTCCATAAGTGTAATCTGACTGCATTCTCCCCAGGTTAATTAGTATTACTGGTCTCCTGTCATATATTTATGATGTACTTCCTTTACTTTTGTACCTGCTCTGACTCATTTCAAGACTGTATTATCCTTATGAGATACAAAGATTAACCTTTATTGCATAACCTTAAGAAAAACAAATGGTTTTTATGGAACTAGAATTTAAAGCATTTCTTTCAACATCTGCTTGCTCTTATAATGTTGAAACTATTGTACATATCAACTACTCCACATCAAAACATACATAGACCAATTTGTGAAGACAATAATGCAACACAGAGTCAAATGAAATGAAAGTTTTTTGTATTTTCTCTGGCTTGGAAATAAGGAAAGACTATAACATAGGTTTTAATAGCTTTGATTTTTCTCAGTTCAATACAGGGCTTCACAGCCCTGAAGTTATCTTTTGAACTATCTAAAATTTTCCAGACTTTTTAAGGAAAAATAATACAGGTATATTCACTGTGATATTTAATAAGTGCAGTTCGAATACTAAAAGAAAATATACTACAATCCCTTGATGTAGAAAACTGGGAAAACGGTAAGTCAGATCTGTAAGGCTGTTTGGGAAAAGTGTTGACCCATAAATTTCCAAACACTTCTCCAAAAATTTCAATAGGATCAGTGACTTCCTGTCATGTTCATGTATGGAGGATCTTCTACAATAATTGTGAAACTTGGTGTTGAAATCCATTTGACATCCATGTGTCTTGGTACTGTATCTTCAGTCTCAAGGATGTGGTACCACAATTTAGTCTCATGGGAATATGTATCACTTGAAACAAGGCTATAGTTTTATTTTATTATGTAATTATTATAAAAACTTTGTGAATAACCAAGATTAAAGTATTTCTTTTGTTCTTTGCACATGATACTATTAAACCGTCCCTACAGGTACTGCAGCAATGCTGCTCCCCACAGATCTTACAAATTCAACTCAAAATCAATTGCAGGCACAGTGAATAAGATGCTGTATCACATGTACAATGACTGACTCTTTAAAATGTAAAGTGATATGTCCATTTTGCTAAGCTCTAACTTACCATATTAAAAACTTCCAAACAGTAGGTTAAGTTTCTGTTTTAAGACCTAAAAATTTGGTTCTAGAGTCTTAAAAAAAAAAGAAAAAAGACCCTTTCAAAGGCTTTTACTCTTGAAGAAAAAGAANTGATATGTCCATTTTGCTAAGCTCTAACTTACCATATTAAAAACTTCCAAACAGTAGGTTAAGTTTCTGTTTTAAGACCTAAAAATTTGGTTCTAGAGTCTTAAAAAAAAAAAAAAGACCCTTTCAAAGGCTTTTACTCTTGAAGAAAAAGAAAAAGCAGAGTTGGTGTTTTATATTTATTTATTCACCTAATTTGTGGCTATGTGTTTGGGACATGAAGGTAAACATTTTGCAGGAGCTCAAAGGAGAGTTAAATTTCTCGGAACTCTTGAGCAGAGTGGACAGACCTAAGTGGGAACAGGGGAGCAAGAAGACAGAGTGTGCAACGTTCAGGTGGAGACATCACTGAACACATCTCAGAGGAAGGAGCCCACACAGGACAGGCTTGATTTACTTGCCAAGATGGCCATGGCCTCGAATGAGGAAGCAGACACTACACAATAGTCTCCAGGTTGGGTTTCTCCAAACAGATGCTTACCCTGGGTGGAAAACAGGAAGGCTTTACCTCTGTCCCAACTTGTCCATCTTCTTCAATGTCTCCTATTTTCAGCAGGAGTTTGTTTGATCTCTTCACACTTTCCTTCTTGCTGGTCTTGAGTTTTTCAAATTTATCATAATTTAACATTACTTATATTTACTTGCAGATAACTGAACTGAACTGAACTTGCAAAGGACAATTTAACATTACTCATGTTTACTTGGAAAGGACAAGAAAGGGAGGGTTGGTCATGGATCTTAAAGATCACGTGTTTCTGACATTCAGGCATGAGTTTGAAGTGGTGTCGAGGTAGAGAGGTTGTGGCCCAACCTCAGTTAGACTAGGTGACTTGGCAAACATCCCAGGGATAGAAGCAAGCCTCCTTGCATCCTCTGCACAAATTGCAAAGTGGAGATTGGCTTCACCATGTCAGACTGTGCCTGATTCCTCTTTCAGCCCCCTGAATCAACTGCCCTGCTCACTCACTGGTGCTCAGATTGTGACAGTTCACTTGGTGTGACCCAAGTAGAGATGAGCGACAGTCACCAGGGTGGCAGAGCACGTGCTGTGCATGTTGGTGAACTGCACACAGGAGCGCCCGCCGCCCTCTTTAGGCGGTACTCATTTACTCCTCAGATGCCACCCACTATTCAAGCAGCGACAACACTGAGAAGTGGCTGCTTGCATGTGTGTGGAGTGGAGGAACAGAGGATGGACCTAGCGCTCTATCAGCTCCACAAGGCCCCCCTCCCCACCCCCATTTACAAAAACAAACAGAAGTCTAGGTAAAATTAGGTAAAAACTTAGAAACAACACCACCGTGACAGTATCTTAAAGACTACTTTAAAATCTTTAACGTGGAAGCAAAAGCAGCTTAATTTTTATGCAGCCATATTTGGAGAGATTTCTATTTCTAAACTTTTGCTGGCATTTTGGGATATATCATTACACAATGAGCAGTGTTTACTCACAGTGTTAGATGGCAACTTTTTGAGGTCTTGGGGTTAATTTTTCTAATCATGTTTATGCCAAAGATTTTGGATCATTCTACATATTCTCCCAACTTCTCCATAAAATGGGTGAGGACAATAATGCACCAGAAGTGTGAAGCTAAAGCTTATTTACAGAAATAGATCAACAACTAGAAAGCACAGTTTAAAGTTTCCGGGAAAAGTGTGCTTACTGAAAGTCATGAAAGTAAATGTTTGCTCTTAAAATGAATCCTGACTCAAATAATGAATTGTTTTCGCCCGGATAAGAATCTTTAACATTTAAGATTTTAAAATGTTGAGGGCATGGACTTGCTTTGTCTTGTGTTTGTGGATTGCACAGAGCTTTCTGCTAACTCTGAGTTTTTGGACAACTCTCTGGGAATCCATGAAATAGGAAACAGACCAGAAAAAGCAGTCTAAAGGGCCTTCCAGTGGTCAGAGAACGTGAAAGTCACTTTAGAACTCAACTACTATTTTAACTTTGGTTATGATGACTCTTCTATCCGTATTTGGGAACTTGGTGGCCTGTGTCTCCAGTCTCACTTTCTAGCCAAGCACACTCACCTAGATCTAAGAAGGCGTGATGCTTTTTTTCATGGGCCCACTGGGACACTTACACTATAGCCTAAGAGGAAGAATATTGAGTCAGTCCCCCAAGTATCCTAAGGATTTCAGTAGTGTCCTAAAAGTGTACTGCCTCTTTTATGTTCTAGTAATAATCACGTGGCTTGGAAGGTTGACCATGCGTTGTTGTACCATTTTAGTGCAATGAATATTTTGTCTTGAGTGGCTACATGGCATAAGCCAAATAGATGAAAGACATAATATATTAAACCGTGTGTCTATTCAGTATTACTTAGCGATCAGAAAGCACCCAATTCTCTCTCAAAGAACCTGGTCAGGTAATAGAATTTTTGCTTTGAAATCTGGTTTGAAATCGTAGAAAGCCAGTTCAATGAAGTTTATATTACATGCATCATCCTTGTCAAGTGCTAACTTAAATATGTTTCCACAAGAAATATTATTTCCTCACCCCTGCCCATGGCTTCCACTGATAACATATCGTCAGCCTAGGATGGAGATTTCAAGGGTGACAAAATGTCATTTACATAATAAATGTTACCCTCGTTTTCAGTTTCAGGGATGTCTTATCAATAATTTAGAAAGAATTAATAATATATTTATAATACATGCTAGAAGTAGGATAAAATTATTTATAAATGCTTAATAAATGTTTGATAATGCTTTTGCCATCCATGTTATAAATGATAAATAGGTGACTATAGATACCTTGTTAAAAATTAATGCCCACTGGTTATGGTTATTCTATAACGGCTTGAAAATGTTATTAAAAAAGCGAATTAACCTCATGCTTTCTATAAACCAATTGTGGCAAAATATAAACTTTAAGGTAGTTTGTACAAATTCTTGGGTTATTATAGCTAATCATATTTACTCATTACTGGTGATTTTCCATGCATAATACCAAGACCACAAAGATCCAGTTTCTCTTAATCCTGAATTCTGAATCAGTAGTTGTCAAACTTTGATTTATTACATCCTGAGATATTACAGATTTAAGGAAATTACATTTAAATCCTTTACACTCAAATGTGAACTTCAAATTGTACTTTTTAAAATTAATTTTTACTGGAGTATAGTTGATTTACCATGTTATATTTCTGCTGTACAGCAAAGTGAATCAGCTATATGTGTATATATATTCACTCTGTTTTAGATCCTATTCCCATATAGGCCATTACAGAGTAGGAGAATTCACTGTGCTATACAGCAAGTCCTTACTCAGTTCAGTTCAGTTCAGTCGCTCAGTCATGTCTGACTCTCTGTGACCCCATGAATCGCAGCACCCCAGGCCTCCCTGTCCATCACCAACTCCCGGAGTTCACCCAAACTCATGTCCATCGAGTTGGTGATGCCATCCAGCCATCTCATCCTCTGTCGTCCCCTTCTCCTCCTGCCCTCAATCCCTCCCAGCATCAGAGTCTTTTCCACTGAGTCAACTCTTCGCATGAGGTGGCCAAAGTATTGGAGCGTCAGTTTTAGCATCAGTCCTTCCAACGAACACCCAGGACTGATCTCTTTTAGAATGGACTGGTTGGATCTTCTTGCAGTCCAAGGGACTCTCAAGAGTCTTCTCCAACACCACAGTTCAAAAGGATCAATTCTTTGGCGCTCAGCTTTCTTCACAGTCCAACTGTCACATCCGTACATGACCACTGGAAAAACCATAGCCTTGACTAGACGGAACTTTGTTGGCAAAGTAATATCTCTGCTTTTGAATACGCTGTCTAGGTTGGTCATAACTTTCTTTCCTTCCAAGGAGTAAGTGTCTACTTCAGGGCTGCAGTCACCACCTGCAGTGATTTTCTTATTAGTTACCTAATTTATATATATTGTAGTATGTGTATGCCAGTGTCAATCTCCCAATTTATCCCTCCCCCAGTTATCCCCTTGGTAACTGTAAGTTTGTTTTCTACATGTCTGACTCTACTTCTGTTTTGTAAATAGGTTCATTTGTACCATTTTTTTAAAAAAAATTCCGCATATAAGCAATATCATATGATAATTGCCTTTTTCTGTCTGACTTGCTTCACTTAGTATGACAGTCTCTAGGTCCATCCATGTTGCTGAAAATGACATTATTTTGTTCATTTTTATGACTGAGTGGTATTCCATTGTATATTTATACCAAATCTTCTTTATCCATTCATCTGTTTATGGACATTTAGATTGCTTCCCTGTCTTAGCTATTTTTAATAGTGCTTCTATGAACATTGAGGGTCATGTATCTTTTTGAATCATAATTTTCTCTGGATAAATGGCCAGGAGTGGGATTACTGGGCATATATCCAGCATAGAATGAACAGTAGCAGAGGCCCTTAGATGAGTTAAAGGACAAGAAAGATCCTCTGTAATAGCATAGAATGAAAGAAATATTTAAAAAACAAATCAATTGCACTTTTGTGTGAGAAGAAATTCAAGGTTGTAGTATAGGACTGCAGTTTCCTAAGGAGGTTTTTATTTATTTATTTTTACTTTTATTTGCATTTATTTTTTGCGGCATTTATTCCCGAGCCATAAGTTTTTGTTTCTTCAGTTTCTTCTGGGATATCTTTTTCTTCTGTGCAACCTTCTCTTCTGGTTTAGGAACAATCTGTTCTTTTTCTGTAAGGATCATTTCAATGTGGCAGGGAGAGTTCATGTAGGGGTTGGCCGGATCGTGAGCTCTGTTAAGTCCTGCACCACCTCTTGGGGGCTTTGTTCACCTGGATGTGCTCAATGACCGGAGAATCTACATTAAGCCCTGACGTTCAGCATTACTCTCTGCATTTTTGAGCACACGTAGTATAAATTCGGCACTCTTTTTGGGCCACCGACCCTGGGTCCTGTGTTTGACCTGTGGACACCTACCAACTCCACCGTGGTAATGACCGAATGGCACACATTGCTTCTTTAAAGTGACATCCTTCAGATACTTGGTGGCTTTTCGGATATGCATACCCTTTATGGCCTGGGCAGTTTCACGAGTATTCTTAAAGTGAACACAAAGATTTGAACCTTTTGATTTGCATGATTTGTGGGGTTTTCAAGTCGAGTGACTAGCTCACCATTTTAGGGGTCACATCAGGCCGCTTACTGGAAAAGCCCTAAGGAGGTTTTTAATTTGGAATTTTCACCCAATCTGCTGGACTCTCACAAAGAAAAGCATGGAGTGATAAGTAAGTGATGAGGGTTCTTAAAGGTTAGAAGCATCAGCTCTGGGTAACCACTGGGATTTCAGGTATGTAATAATCCATTTCTCGCACATTCCAGAAAAAGGAGANAGCCCTAAGGAGGTTTTTAATTTGGAATTTTCACCCAATCTGCTGGACTCTCACAAAGAAAAGCATGGAGTGATAAGTAAGTGATGAGGGTTCTTAAAGGTTAGAAGCATCAGCTCTGGGTAACCACTGGGATTTCAGGTATGTAATAATCCATTTCTTGCACATTCCAGAAAAAGGAGAGGCTGAGTTTCTGGTATACTCTATAAAAAGTGTGTACCCACCCCCTACATCATCCATATCATTTATAGATATGTTTATATATAATATTTTTTGAAACTTATTTGGTATTTGTGAAACCACCCAGTAGCCTGCTCCCCAGAGAAGGAGGGTGCTTGAGGAGCTTCCAGGAAAACACCTCTGCAAATTCCACATATGCCTACTAGTCCACTGATCTCATAAAATGTGAGACGCTGGGGCTGCTGGCCTAACACAGGGGGTGTAATGAGAAAAAGCATTTGCCTCCACCATCTGACCAACAGTACAGGAATTCGCGGGGACAAAGTGTGAAACTCTCAAATGGAATGTTGTGGGGTTATTCTTGGTTATTCTGAAAGAAGCGTTTCTCTAGACATATTTTGCCAAAAGACTTTAACATGAAGACTGTGGGTGGAGCAGGAGTAGCCCCATGGGCACAGAGTGGGGAGTTTTCCTGCCAAAACCAGCATCGCATCTCCACAGGCACGCATGTGCCCGTCACCCTGCTGCATCAGGACAGGGGTGCCACCGCTGACGCTGAGTGCACACCTCACCCGTGGGGACACAGCAGCGTTAGGTGCTGAGGGAAAACGGTTCAGTAAGGTTTTCCTGTCCACAGCTTCATACACGAGGACAGACACTCTCAGACTTGGCCCCAGCACACTTATCTTTATTACATTAATAAAAACAGTTCCAAAGTTTAAGAGTTCTACAAAACTCATTCTGTAGAAGATGGCAACAATATAAAATACACGGTGTTCCTGGAGTGAATTTAAAGGACTGCAACCAGGTAAGGAGGAAAAGGCGTCTCTGAGGATGAGAGGCAGCTTTAAGATATTTATGATGAAAGTGAAGGGGTGGCTTGGTAAAGTAAACACAGTATTCAGGAAGGGGTGTATCACTTGCAGTGTGCATTATCCCAGGATGTGCGAGAGAGTGAATCATTTGTGAGAATGAAAGTGTTTGCTTTATTGGAACAAAAACCGAGACTGAGGATTAAGGGACTTAAGAAATTCAAAACTTGAGTAAAAACTCAGGGAGGACCTCACTCTGCTCTGAATTCACCTGTTATGAATCCTGCTGTGGCTGCTAAGTCGCTTCAGTTGTGTCCGACTCTGTGCGACCCCATAGACGGCAGCCCACCAGGCTCCCCCGTCCCTGGGGTTCTCCAGGCAAGAACACTGGAGTGGGTTGCCATTTCCATTTCCAATGCATGAAAGGGAAAAGTCAAAGTGAAGTCGCTCAGTTGTGTCTGACCCTCAGCGACCCCATGGACTGCAGCCTACCAGGCTTCTCCATCCATGGGATTTTCCAGGCAAGAGTACTGGAGTGGGGTGCCATTGCCTTCTCTGGTTATGAATCATCCAAGTGATTTATTTCATAGCTAGCAAGCACTGCCCTTCCTTATTATTCAGTTCAGTTCAGTCTCTCAGTCATGTCCAGCTCTTTGTGACCCCATGGACTGCAGCACGCCAGGCCTCCCTGTCCATCACCAACCCTCAGAGTCCACCCAAACCCATGTCCATTGAGTTGGTGATGCCATCCTGCCATCTCATCCTCTGGCATCCCCTTCTCCTCCTGCCCTCAATCTTTCCCAGCATCAGGGTCTTTTCAAAGGAGTCAGTTCTTCGCATCTGGTGGCCAAAGTATTGGAGTTTCAGTCTCAGCATCAGTCCTCATTATTACTATCGGGCTTTTTGTCTCTTTACTTAAATCATCAGCTTTTGGGGAGTAAAAAATACCTGCTGTCTCATCAAAAATCCCTGGGCTGGGTACCTAACTGGCATCCAAAAATCATTCATGGGTTTCAGGGTTAGTCACAGCGTCACGCACAGTTGGTCACTTTTTTTCTGCTTTAGTTCACTCTGTTGGATCCAGTTCCAGTAATTCGTTCAGTCAGGTCAGTCCAGGATTGTGGCAGACCATAAAATGGAAATTAAGGGACCAACTTGAGAAATATGGAGAAAATCATATGTAGAATTTAGTGACAAATCGGATAGAGTATGACAGAAACTCAGGTGCCATTTTGGAAAATGCCAACAGCATCTTTGAGGGCAAAATCACCTGAGCAGGTGCCTTTATGCAATCAGGCAGTGCCATAAAAGATCTCGTTATCACAGGAGGCTTTTCTCCCCCTTTCCTTCCTGGCGTGCAAATACTGTCAAGCTACATTAGCACCGAAAGGAGTTAGATTGCAGTGACCTTTACTAATCCACCGCATTTATGTTTGTACTTTTCTCGCAATAAATGTAACATTACAATTATTAATGTCAGCATTTTCTTTGGAAACAGTGGTGAACTCATTAAGCACACTGCCAGGTGTTGCCCACCCCAGGTGTGAACCTGGTGGTTAGTGAGATGTAAATAACTCTTTATGGAAAATTTGCAGTCTACCGAGTTAGTAACCGCATGCAAAGCCAAGCTAGTCTCCTGTTATTGGCTTCCTTACACCACTAGATGCTTTAGTGCAGGTTGAATGAAAGAGTAACAGATGCCCCTCCTTTTAGGATATAAATCAGATTAGCATCTACCTCCTTGCCCTCTGTTTTCCAGAGATAGCTGTCAGCCTTTGCACAAAAATGGGGAGAGATCCACAGTGAAGCGTATGTCAGGATGCTTGGTATAACTTCACCCGGTGTCTCTGAGATGTGAGCCCTGTGAGCAGTGATGACGTTTGCCCAACCACTAATATACTCGTTGTTGCCTCAGCATCTCCCGTATCACTTGCTATTTAAAGGAATGGCATCTGGTGGTGGGGGAGAGGCGAACCATACTCTCCGATCCTTATGCGACAGCTGCTGGGCGGCTAGCAGCTGTTTCGAGGTTCCTTTCCTGGTTCAGATGCTGTTTTCCATTTCTCTTTCTGTAATCTCTGAAACAAATGTCAACATGATTAGGAGAGGGAAAAAAAGAAGCATGTTGAGATCTCAGAGTCCAGATGAGCCAGTCTGTTAGGCTACTGTGACTGCTGTTTGTTACTACCTGATATCATCTTTAAAGAGGCCAGATCCTTGAACAGGTTGTGAATTCCCACGCGTGACATAATAGCGCTAATGACGGAACCCTGCCCCCTGCCGCCAGCGACGGGTGGCTGCCACACTAAGTTATGTGGGTCCGCAAAATAGATTCGATTAATATAATTTACACTGGATAACTTGTAAAGCAGTCATGTTTCACTATTTCTGTAGCCTGAGTTTTTTTTTTGCAACATGGAGACTGCTTATTTTTACTTTCTTGATGCTGCTGTGGGTACAGGTAGGAAGTAATTATTTTGATGAGATGTTATGTTGTGCAAGTGGGCCACCCAGCTACAAGGTCTTTGGCAAGTGACTTAACCTCCCAGGGAAAGCAGGGGTAATCATTTCAACCTCATAATGCTGCGGTGAGTAATGCATGAGGTACCGTGTAATTATCTATCAATTAATACTGAATATAGCCTGTGTTCATAAATGCTGGTGTCCCACTGTTTTAGTGAAGCAGTAATCAATGCAGTGCCACGCCTGTTTGAGTTCTTCAGTAAACACGCATTGACTGAAGATGAATTATATGTTGTTGTAGTTTCTTGGTTGGCATCAGTCATCTCCAGTGCCTTGCGTACCCAGTGCTCTCACCACCAGCAGCACTGTTCCTGGGAAGTGTTCACTGTCAGGGGGAGCCCTTCTGCGGAGCCACACCACTGCCCCGCTGCCATCGCCTCTGCACTTCACCCACAACATCTAGGTAGATTGGTTGAGGAGAGTCCTTTTTTGTACAGTTTAGTTTTCATAGTAGCGCTAATGACAGAATCCTGCCCCCTGCCGCCAGCGACGGGTGGCTGCCGTACTAAGTTATGTGGGTCCGCAAAATAGATTCGATTAATATAATTTACACTGGATAACTTGTAAAGCAGTCATGTTTCACTATTTCTGTAGCCTGAGTTTTTTTTTTTTGCAACATGGAAACTGCTTATTTTTACTTTCTTGATGCTGCTGTGGGTACAGGTAGGAAGTAATTATTTTGATGAGATGTTATGTTGTGCAAGTGGGCCACCCAGCTACAAGGTCTTGGGCAAGTGACTTAACCTCCCAGGGAAAGCAGGGGTAATCATTTCAACCTCATAATGCTGCGGTGAGTAATGCATGAGGTACCGTGTAATTATCTATCAATTAATACTGAATATAGCCTGTGTTCATAAATGCTGGTGTCCCACTGTTTTAGTGAAGCAGTAATCAATGCAGTGCCACGCCTGTTTGAGTTCTTCAGTAAACACGCATTGACTGAAGATGAATTATATGTTGTTGTAGTTTCTTGGTTGGCATCAGTCATCTCCAGTGCCTTGCGTACCCAGTGCTCTCACCACCAGCAGCACTGTTCCTGGGAAGTGTTCACTGTCAGGGGGAGCCCTTCTGCGGAGCCACACCACTGCCCCGCTGCCATCGCCTCTGCACTTCACCCACAACATCTAGGTAGATTGGTTGAGGAGAGTCCTTTTTTGTACAGTTTAGTTTTCTCCTCTGTGCAATACAATAATAATAATAACTATCACAAAAGCCCTTTGACTTAGCATTGCCCTATCAATATAGTGTGAGTATAAGAGATGAAGGGGCAGTTTGATTAGAATCAACCCCTTGATGGCAAGGACTGTTGTCTTTGCCTCTTGTTAGCCATACCCAGGAAGGCCAGTGCGTCTAGTAGGCTTTCAACAGAGTCATTGAATGGTGAGATGAAAGAACCAGAAATTTTTTAAGCGTAATTGGTAGGATAAGTTTAACTAGGAGCTCTCATTTATGCACGATGTAAACAGGGCAGATGTTAAATGATTTTGACATCAATTCAGAAGAAATTAGAGATAGCAGGTTCAGGTTCATCTTGGTATAATTCATTGCAGGTTTCTTAATCAGGTCCTAGAAAGAAGTATACTTTTATTATTATTTGTTTAATTCACACAATAGCTCTGTATTTACTATGAGCCATGGTTAGGTCATTTATTCCTCATAGTAACCCCATGAGGGAGGTACTGTAACTATCCCCACTGTATACTAGTAGAAATACATGCATGGAAAGCTTAAGCACCTTGACCTCATTCATACATTTGGTTGGCCATGGCAGTCAAGCTCTCCGCTATTGCAACATCCTTCTGAGACCACACACTGCCTGTCTACTTAGTGGATCATTTTATATGGTGGACATGTGAGGGAGAGGCAAAGTAGAGTGAGGAATAAAAATAATAATTTCTAAAGCCGTTGTCAAAGGAGACAGGGTGATGGTGCAGCTGAGAGAAACCAAGAATTGGGGACTTCCTGTAGTGAGTGAACTCTGGGCACAAAATAGGTGTGCTATAATCTAGCCCCTGTCTGCTCTTGCACGCCTGTCATGTAACCTCCTCCATACACACAGTGATTTATTCAGAGCTGGCAGTGTCTTCTATTATTAATCTTCTTCTTCTGTCTCTGCCCCATCTGCATGCTCACATGCTTTTACCCAAAACTGAGCTCAAACTTCACCTTCTCCAGGAAGGAATCCCCTATTTGGGTAACTTCTTTCCTTTGTTTCTCTTGCACGTTTTTGAACACTTGATTATAACAAGTGTACTGTGTTGCCTAAAGCGCACTTGTTTCTGCAAGTGTCATATTGATGAAAAAATAATTAGCCTTGAAAAAAGAAAAGGCTCTATGTCCTCTGTGGGGGGTGCAGGTATTCTTCCTCCTGACTTAGATTTTGAGACTTTCTAAAATAATTAACGTTGAGAATACCTTATAGTTAATTCAGTCTTTCTCCATTCTGTGTTGTAACTAGATAAGTTACATTCAAAAGGAAATCTAGATTCTGAGGGGAAAAGATGTATCAAATATATAGAATGAGTAAGGGACAGGGTTAGCTCCCGGTTGGAAACACTTTAATGAACTATTCTTATCAATAAAAAGCTGACACTTGCCACTTAAAATGTGTCAAGCAGAAGCTGTGCACTTTGCCTGGAAAATGATATTCAAAAACAATAATAATAGTTGCTAAAACTACCTGAACAGGTAACTTGTCCAAAATCATGTATCTGCTAAAGTATATATCAAACCCAGCCTAACCCCAGAACTCCAGCTCTTTATCATCTTCACACTGGACCTCTCAGCTCTGTGTCTGCTTTTCAATGGGGAAAAAAGGGGGAAATACTTAGTATGAAATTCTGATCAGCATCACAACCCAAAGAAGGACGTGATGAAGGTCATAAGTTGGCCTTTTCTAGGGGTAAAGGGGGGCAGAGTGTAACTTGCTTTTGGAAGGGGAACTTACAAAGGAGAGGGCAGGAGTAAAGGTCTGTACCAACGGAGGGGTTGTGTGAACAGAAAGGGGCAGAAAGGCAAGTCCTGCAACCTGCTGTGCAAAGCTCTGCCAATACTGCTCGAGTCCAGCTCTGTTTTCCTTTACGCACATAGAAAAGACCAAATGAGTGGTTTGTGGGAGGTCTGCTGCTAAGTCACTTCAGTCGTGTCCGACTCTGTGCGACCCCACAGATGGCAGCCCATTGGGCTCCACCATCCCTGGGATTCTCCAGGCAAGAACACTGGAGTGGGTTGCCATTTCCTTCTCCAATGCATGAAAGTGAAAAGTGAAAGTGAAGTCGCTCAGTCGTGTCTGACTCAGGGACCCCATGGACTGCAGCCCACCAGGCTCCTCCGTCCATGGGAGTTTCCAGGCAAGAGTACTGGAGTGGGATGCCATTGCCTTCTCCGTTGTGGGAGGTCTACGCATCCTTATTTTTAGCATTTTATATCCATGCTATTAAGAGGGAAGCTAAAGTCTTATATTGTTCGCCACACATATTCAGGTTGTATTATCTGTGCTTTAAACATCACACAAAAGCACTTGTGTAACTAACAGCTGCCTTTCCCCAGTCAAATAAGGGTCACAAGAGGTGGCATGCCTAGAAGAGTTACGCAGTATCTCAGGCCTTTGCTCTTCTAATCCCTGTGTGGAAAAGCCAGTAATGCATTTCTTCAGAAGTGTTTTCTGTTGTTCTCACATGAAAGGTAGCATCTCAGTGTAGGCGTATTGTATTCGGTAATCGCGAAAGTAGGCGATGGAGGTAAGAAGTCAGTTTGGATCGCAGGTCAGCTTACCCCAGCAAGAGTGCCAGTTAACCTGTAAGATGGAGCTGTATGCATTTCATCAAGAGAGTGTAGCGGTTTCTTTCCACGTGAATATATAGTAAAATAGAGGAACTTCTGTTTTAAAGAATAGTTAACAATGTTCCCTACTTTCCCTACCATTCAAGGCAGAGACATATTTGAATACATTCTCCACAGTGACATTTGCATGTTTGTCTATTTCCTTCACCACAAATAAATGTCCAAGTGACAGTGGAGGATTTCCATAAATCAGTTAGCTCAAGTGCCCTTTTTCCTTAAACTCTGAGAAATGTCCTTATAAATCTTTCCCTTTCCTACCAAGTAGAAAGGAATGGGACAGTGAGAAAAAGAGCTCTGCTGTTTCCAGCAGCAGGCTCAACAAGTGCCCACTGGTAATAGATTTTTTATAAACATCTTCATGATGCCACCTATTGCTCACCTTTTGCTTCAGTATTTGAGAAATGGGCAATTACTAGCTGAGCAGACCAAGTTCCAGGACTCTGAATGCACAGAGACTGTGATTTTCCAGCCATTCAAGCCCATATTGTATTGTCTTCAGGAAAAGGGGGCGACAGAGAATTAGATGGTTATATGGAATCATCGACTCAGTGGACATGAGTTTGAGCAAACTCTGGGAGATGGTGAGGAGCAGGGAAGCCTGGAGTGTTGCGGTCCATGCGGTCTAGTGTCGGACATGACTGAGCAACTGAACAACAGTACTTTATAAGTTTACCACTACTTGGTTTCAGTATTTACACTTGACTTTTTGTGACAAATGAACATGAGACTTTCAATGGTTCCCATTATGCCCACTTTGTCTTTGAGTCTGTTCTCCACTTGCCTCTCACAGGGTCACCCACGTGACATCAGATTGTGGGTATTTGGGGGTAAAAGGTGAAGGGGGAACAGACTGGATAAAGAGTGATTTGGGTTCAGTGGAAAAGTAGTATTTTTAGAGATGGGAGGCATATGTATACTCTAACTACAGACTGTGAAAACTGAGAAGAAATTATTTAAAGAGGAGATGCATTTTGTTTATTATTAAAGAAAAGTTTTATTGTATTTTTATTTATAATGCTTGTTTTCTTGATGAAGCTAGACTAATTATATAACTTAGTTTTTAATAATAAAGGTCAGTATATATCAAAAAGAGCCATTTGATTAGATGTCTTTTATTTATAAGATAAT
>SJYT01065859.1:185548-216878 GCA_006410635.1 Cephalophus harveyi | reverse complement strand
TCAATTTTATACAATCTTTTAATATTTATGCAGAATAATAATTACCATCTATATAATTAATATTGCAAATTATCTTATTTGAAATAAAATAGAACATTAAAAAGAAACAAGTACATAACATTTCATATCTTAGCAAGCTATTATTTTAGTATTTTTTAAAACAAATTGTATTAAGCCTTCCAAGAGTGTTCTCCTATCTAAGCAAGATAATCTATAAAAGTAAGATGTTTGCTCAGAATGCTGTCTTTGTTCCTTCAGTCCCTAGGATATTCTTTAGGGCATAATTGCTGCAATGGGTATTTTTTCATTAATAGTATATGATGTATTCTAAAGCATAGAGATGGAATTCGAATTTAAATATGCAGAAAGATAGACTAGTATGTGTGTTGCTTTCCAATTTGTTCTTTTCCAACACTGCTGCTGCTGCTAAGTCGCTTCAGTCGTGTCCAACTCTGTGCGACCCCATAGACGGCAGCCCACCAGGCTCCCTCATCCCTGGGATTCTCTAGGCAAGAACAGTGGAGTGGGTTGCCATTTCCTTCTCCAATGCATGAAAGTGAAAAGTGAAAGTGAAGTCGCTTAGTCGTGTCTGACTCCTAGCGACCCCGTGGACTGCAGCCCCCCAGGCTCCTCCGTCCATGGGATTTTCCAGGCAAGAGTACTGGAGTGGGGTGCCATTGCCTTCTCCTCTTTTCCAGCACAGCAGGGAGCTAATAATAGGGCAGGAAAAGGCTACAATGACTTCTCACAGTAGTTTCCAACTCTTGTTTTATAGTAAGTAGTTTCCAGCTCTTGTTTTCTACTTACTATAATCCGAGGTGGCAGCACAATTCAAACACAAAGGAATAATTCTGAAACAGAAATGATGTGTTCGTTCCAAACACTTATATGTTTGAAATTGGCAATTTTTATGACCTATTCTTTCTTTTGGCAAACGTTTACTACACTTAGGCTAATTTTCCTGTAGTAGATCTTTAGTATGATCACAGACTATGAAGGGCCACGGGAAAATTCTTAGTTGTCCTCAAGGTAATTGTGCGTGAAAGTCATGGCAAAAGAGTGGGCCAGCCCGGGTCCCCACTGTTGTTTCTTCCAATTATTATTCTGAGATGAGTCCATTGTATGACCTTAGATATAACAGGAAACTTCCTTAGTTGCATTCATTCATTGATCACAGCCAGCGACTGCTCTGAAGACATAGTGGCCTCACAGATCTTATATTCTGGTGAGGAACTGTCAAATAAATAAGCATATGAATATTTAAATAAGATCATTACAAGTTGCCGCTGCTGCCCTGAAGGAAATAAACTCACTGCTCTGAGAGAGAAAAAAAAAAAAAAAAAAAGATAGATCTAATTTAGATGGTGTGTTTCAGGAAAGTGTCAACTAGAAACATGTAGGTGTAGGAATAGTGAGAACAAAACTGTGACATGTGATAATTCTGGATCAGCTTACCTCTCAAGTTTGTTGTAAGATTGATGGGAGGTCATTGTTGTGGAAGAACATTAAAAAAATTGGAAATGAAATATAAATCTACAATTTTGCAAATTTTATGAAGTGTTAGAAAGATGCCTTTCCTTCCCTTATATTCAGAGTGCCATATGTCTATGACCAACCTTAGTTCTCTGGAGAAGGAAATGGCAACTCACTCCAATATTCTTGCCTGGAAAATCCCATGGACAGAGGAGCCTAGTGGGCCTCAGTCCATGGGGTCACAAAAGAGTTGAACATGACTTTTCGACTGAAGTCGAACAACAACAAACATTAGTTCACTGCTAGGATAAGAAAGGAAATTAGTCAGGATTTAAGAAGTGACTGCAAATCCAAGAATTTTGTTTAATAAATCAACTTGGCATGATACAGTACCACCTTAAAGCCCAGTTCTATTATTCTAGCTGATAGAGTCATTTGGTTGAATGTTGCTTCTTAATATACTAAAATCCATTATGATATAAACATAAAATTTTTATATTCCTGAATTTTATCATAGAGTTATTTAAAGATTTTAAAGATTTAATAAACACAGATATAGAAAGCCAAGCAGAAGCACAAAAACATTTTTCTCTAACAGCAGGACCTATTTAATTTAATCTTAGAATACATGATTTATCTTTAAAGAGAGATACTGTTAGGGGAAAAAAAAAAGAAAAACATTGTTCATGGCCATATGTTATTGTAAAACAGCATATTTGAATATTTTAAAGACACTAAATTTGGTCCAAATTGGAGTAGGCTTTTTTCTTTTGTTGACAGTATGAAACATATGCTAGGAATATGAGCCATAATTAAGCAGTAAGACACAACAGGGTGTGTGTGTTGTGCTGGGAATGGTCCATGTACTGGGTGTGTAAAGTATGTGGCCAAAAAGAGAGACGCCCACAGCCACCATGGTGGTGGCTGTCATCCAGCCCAGCATACGAGCATATGCCTTTCAGCATGCTTTTGCTGTGTGAACATGCTCTTATTATGAATCATGTTCCTTTATCCTATAAGAACATTTTCAATCATTATACTTTGGGCAAAAACCAGAAAAATGCAAATTCCAAATGAGGCCTCTTCTTTTCCTTGATATGGAAAGGGTTTGCTTGACAGTATTTCCTACGTGTTTCGGGTTTGCTTCAGTTGGGAATATGGCTTTCATACTAGTTGGCGAAGTAGACAACAGAAAGGACAAAGGTGGTCTGAACCACCTTTGGGGAAGCTGCTAAGGGAAGTGCTAAGAGCTAAATCTCGAGCACTCACATGCAGTTGAAAACTGAAGTCATTTGTTTTGCCTCTCCAATTTCAGGAAATAGGTTTGACCCTCTGAAGTTCTTAAATAAGAGAAGCATAAATCTTATTCCAAGGATCCTTCGAGCTTCAAAAAATAAACAAACAAACAAAAAAAAAACATTTTTTTTTAAGTAACAGAACAGAAAATTTCAAATTCACCAAGTTCTGGTTACATTTAGGATTGTGTTTTGAGAAATTAACAAAGTATATGCCGCTTTTTACTCTAATTAACAATGTGGTGTTGCTTTTAAGAGTTGGAAAGTATCTTAGGCAAATTATTTGTTTTTCAACCATCTTTAAAAATGCACTGTGACAAGTGAGCCTTTGAAAAGGAGAGGGAAGACTTTTTGAGATGAGAAGCTAAGGAATGCCCTGCAGACATAAGGCACCCTATTCCTCTCGTGGACCAGACGTGTCTAATACACAAGCTCCAACCACGAATGAAGTCAACATAGAATAGAGTATATACTCTTTGTAATAAAATTAGATCTAGACTGGGTAGCTATTTTTTAATGATATTGTTTAATTGGGAATAACCAACATTAAATGAGACAGTATTTGTAACCATGTACAGTAATTAAAATGCCAATACTCATTGAAATTGGATGAATAATAACTCTGATATGACTTGGTCTGAGAAAATTAAAAGAGTTAAAGCTTGAGGTAGAACCTGTTGAATTTGGGGTATCTCTTCTAAAAAGAGAAATAGAAAAACAGGAAAAGATCCCACTGTAACTGAAAGCTGTATTTCAGCATATTGAATTTTCTAGACTATTTTCACAATTTTTATAATAAAGCCCTTAAAATATTTTGATAGTTAAAATCTTAGGTTTTAAAATTCAAAGTATATCTTATCTGCAACATATGAAATTTACACAGGTAGAAGTAAAGAATACTTCCTTTTCTCAAAAAGCTCAAAATTTAGGGAGACAGATAAGAAGATTCAAAGGGGGTTGTGATTCAACAAGGAAGTAGGTCAAGTGCCTTAAGAAACAGATGAGGATTCAAAGGAGGGAACTATTGGTTTTGGAGATGTGAGGTGTGGTCTTCTGGAGGGAGTTTGAGGTAGCAATTCAGGTGTGGATGGGCCATGAATAAGTAGAGCAGAGGTAACTAGGGCCGCATGACTGGATGATTTTAGGTGGAGTGACTAAGTGTGTTTGTGGTCAGTCACTTCAGTAATGTCTGACTCTTTGTGACACTAGGGACCATAGCCCACCATGCACCTCTGTCTATGGCATTCTCCAGGCAAGAATAATGGAGTGGTTTGCCATGCCCTCTTCCAAAGGATATCTTCCCAACCCAGGGATCAAACCTGAGTCTCCTGTGTCTCCTGTATTGCAGATGGATTCTTAACCCACTAAGCCACCAGGGAAGCCCAAAGTGACTACACAGTAAATAGTAAGGAGGCCCAGTCTGCTCTAGAAATCAGTGGCTTGGAGAGTAGAATGTTACAGAAGAAAGACTTTTGTGATCATTGCTTCTGATCACCTTCTTTTCAGAGGAAAACTCCAGTGACCCCAGAGTTATTGGTGGCTGAAAGATACACAGTTAGAATAAGCCCAGAGCTTAATGCCAATGTGCTGACTTCATTGTCTGCTGATATTTTTGAATGGTGAACTAATTTGAAAGGCATAACAAAGAAGTATTTTATCTTAGCAGCAGTAGAAACCTGTGAAGGATTGTGCATGAGGTGGGTTGAGACAAGCCTTCAAGTAAGATCCCTCAAATGTTGTGTATAGGAAGGATTGACCTCTGGTATCAAATTGTGTCAATCAGTTCAAAAAGCAATTAAATGTATCCATGAAGATCGACGTATAATGGATTACTAAGGAGACATTCAGTATTTGCAGGGTGCATTTTTTATGTATCATGGAAGATAGTTTCTATGTCTGAAGAATCAAGGAAACAGTCCACCAGAGAATCTTAATTTCCTCAGACTTGGAGAAAATCTCCCCACACTTATGTACTTCTGTATTCTTTCACAAATGTTATGGTCTTGAGAAAAATAATATATGCCTCAAAAGAGATAAATGATCAGACAGAAATGGGGAAATAGAAAAATAGGTAGATTGTTTATTCTTAGATATCTTATTACTTTCATTTTCATTCACTAAAAAATGAAAATTTGTTGTTAGTAGAGGGAATAAAATAGTTAACAATCATGAAGTATTAGTCACTCAGTCATATCCAACTCTTTGTGACCCCGTGGACTGTAGCTCACCAGGCTCCTCCATCCATTGAATTCTCCAGACAAGAATACTAGAGTGGGTAGCCATTCCCTTCTCCAGATCTTCTTGACCCAGGGGTTGAACCTGGGTCTCCTGCATTCCAGATGGATTCTTTACCATCTGAGCCACTTCATGAATACCTGTCAAACCAAAAGACAGTCCAGACTATAAGATTTTGAACTTAAAATTAGTACACTACAACTGACTTAAGAGGAAAACAAAAACTCATGGACAGTGGTTTTTTGGAGAAATCCACCTTATCATGACAGCATCCACATCATAATTGTCTTAAATAACATGGCTCTTTGATAAAGATGCTGCTAGAGAAATTGGTGTTTTGGGTGACAGTCTGAGGAGCCAGGCTAATGAACTTCTCTTGGGGGCCAAGGGTATGTTAATTACCTGTCTCTTTCCTCCCCATGGATGAACAGCTTCAGCCTGGGGAAAAGCTGTGTGTATGCCCAGAAAGAAATGTGACTTCTTTCCCCTTCTTTGCAGCCTTGTGGTTGGAACTGCTAGGTATTTCTGCTTAAATACAACACAAGAGGAGGTCTGTATCTTTTACGGGCAGAAAGGCCATTCATATAAGCAAATAATTAAGGATACAAACTGAGGTGAAAATAATTTGAGGTGAATAAGCTGAAAAAAAGAAAGCTTCAGGTTTTGTGAAATAGTTCCTTTCAGTGGGGAAGGTAAGTAGGTCTATCATCACTGAAATGTTCCTGCTCCACATTTGCTTTTATTCTGCTATTGCAGACCGGGAAACAAAATATCCCCTGGAAAATAAGGGGAAATTGTTCATTCTTTATTCACCATAATTGAGCCTGAAAATTTCAAGTAACGCCGCTCAGATGGAAAATGCCACGGAAAGCACCATGTGGGTCTAGTTCAAGTAGTAAATGTGAAACGTTTGTTAAGCAAAATGTACCTTTCAAACACAGCTGAAAACATCAACAAGAAGATTGGAATGGTTCATCACATTTCTTTATCTTTTAAATTTTTTCATTTGTCTAAGGTTAGCACAGGCATTAGAGACCTATTACTTAGATTCATAAACATGAATTTATTTGAAGATTAAAACAATGAATTTTGTAACTATCAAAATTTAGGGACTTTCTTGTGATTGCAAAGGTAATTCCATAAACTTCTCTTTTAAAAATGGGCCTCACATTGCTCAAGTTACAAATGGAGGAAAGTTTGGAGGGAACTTGGCTTGGACAGTGAGAGGATGTTCAGATAGTTTGGTAATGATGTGAATAGCTGTATTTATTTGTAGTTACTAGGCTCCTGGGCTTCTGCTGATGCTTCACGTGTATCTTTCAACTGGGCATAGCCTAAATTTAAGGTTATACTTTTTTCTTTTTTGCTGAGTCTGGCAATCCCACTCATATGAAAAATAAGAAAATTGAAGTTAAAGAACTCTCCCTAAATCAGAATTGTTAAGAGATAAGCTGGACCTGGAACCAAGATCTTTTTTGCTTCAGAGCCTATATTTTAACTTCTGTGCTATAATTTAGCTTGTGCTAATGAAACAACCCACAAGTTGAATAAGCAGAAAGACTTGATGACACGAACAATGGGTGGAATTTATCTCATTGACAAGAATTCTCAGATACTGTGAGAATGAAGAAAAGTGTCTTTCACTTTTCTTTGAATTTATATTTGACATATTTATTGTGTCTTTATAGGAGAAGTTTCTCTTCAACTTGATTTGAATAGGCATTGAATAAACACAGCTGTTTTACTTTAACTTTGGCACAAACAGCAATGTATGTAAAGTTTCTAAAGAGAATGAGCAGAAACTCTTTTGAGAGAAATGGAGAAGCAGAAGTAGACTTCTATCAGGCTGGTGTGAAAGTAGTTGCAGTTTTTGCATTATTGCCATTTATCATTTGATACTAGAATACATTCTTAGATATGCTTATATTATTCATCACTTTAAAGCACAATTCTCAGCTTATGTTTTTTTTGCTAGTGACTTATTACTTGTTTGTTTTATATGTATTTAGATTATGGAAATTATATTATACAAAAAGTAAATTTGAGTGATTTTCTTATTCACATTGAAAATGGATCATAAAGCAACAGTGATAACTTGCAACATTCACAATGCATTTGGCCCAGGAACTGCTAATGAATGTACAGTGTAGTAGTGGCTCAAGAAGT
The DNA here is from genome assembly GCA_006410635.1 of Cephalophus harveyi. Lineage (NCBI taxonomy): Eukaryota > Metazoa > Chordata > Mammalia > Artiodactyla > Bovidae > Cephalophus > Cephalophus harveyi. Next base: position 209,709 of record SJYT01065859.1, on the reverse strand, counting down.
TTTGCAAAGTTGATCAAAGTCTTGAAGGGGAGGAGCATAGTGGCCGGTCATTGAAAGTTTACAACAACCAATTGAAAGCCAGCATCAGAGCTGATCCTCTTCCAACTACGTGAGAAGTTACTGAAGAACTCAGCATTCACCATTCTACAGTGGTTCAGCATTTGAAGAAAATGGTAAAGGTGAAAAAGCTCAGTAAGTGGGTATCTCGGGAGCTAACCACAAGTCAAAAAAAAAAAAAAAATCATCATTTGGAAGTGTTGTCTTCTTATTCTGTGCAACAGTGAACCATTTCTCAATTGGACTGTGACATGTAATGAAAAGTGGATTTTATGCCACAACCAGTGATGACCAGCTCAGTGGATAAAGTGATAAGAAGCTCCAATGCATACCCCAAAGCCATACTTGCACCAACAAAAGGTCATGGTCACTAAAATTTTCTGAATCCGAGTGAAACAATTACATCTGAGAAGTATACTCCACAAATTGATGAGATGCACCGAAATCTGGAAGCACTGCAGCAGGCATCGGTCAACAGNAGCCATACTTGCACCAACAAAAGGTCATGGTCACTAAAATTTTCTGAATCCGAGCGAAACAATTACATCTGAGAAGTATACTCCACAAATTGATGAGATGCACCGAAATCTGGAAGCCCTGCAGCAGGCATCGGTCAACAGAATGGGTCCAATTCTCCATGAAAACACCTGGCCGCATGTTGCACAACCAATGCTTCAAAAGATGAATGAATTGTGCCACAAAGTTTTGCCTCATTTACCATGTTCACCTGATCCCTTGTTAACTGACTACTACTTCTTCAAGTGTCTCAGAAACTTTCTGCAGGAAAAACACTTCCACAACCAGCAGGAGGCAGAAAATGCTTTCCAAGAGTTCATCTAATCCTGAAGCATGAATTTTTATGCTACAGGAATAAACAAACTTATTTCTCTTTGGCAAAGATGTGTTGAGTGTAATTGTTCCTATTCTGATTAATAAAGATGTGTTCGAGCACAGTTATTGTGATTTAAAATTCACAGTCCAAAACCACAATCACTCTTCCACCAACCTCATACAAATATTTTAAAGAAAGAAGTGCCTTCTTACTGTAAATCCCACTAGATTGATTATGTGAAATAAAGTATTATTCATCAATTATTCATTCTGTGCAACAGTGCACCATCATTTTGGAGTTAAAAGAGTGAGGATACACTATGATTACTGCCCCCATGAAACAAGAGAGAGAGACACACAGGATAGGGCATGAGAGAGCAGAGGGGTAAGACAGTGGCTTCCAGACCATCTGATTCATTTCCTGCTCTATCACTTACCAGCAGTACATCTATCTCTGTGATCAATTTTCTCATCTGTCAAATGGGCATAATCATAATGCAATCTCCTGTTAGGAAATGCAATTTAAAAAAATTCAATTCGTGAAAAAATAAGAAAAAAACCTCTCCACAAAGGTAGAAGAGAAAGAAAATTTTTCGTTATCAGACAAGCATTACACCAGAGCACATACCTCAGGCAATCCACCAAAGAGATTACAAAGACAGAAATAACACCCCCCCACCCAATAGAACCAAGCAGATACAACTCAGTACACACTTCCTCAATCCTGACAATAATCCCTAAATAGGAGGATGTGATGATGGCACTATTGGTCAGACATCATTCAACCCAAATTCATCTGGTCGTGGCATTACTGTGTGTATTGGTTCATTGGTTTTCTCTGAAGGAAAAATAAACTTTCCATATTTTTGCAACACGAGATAGCTTCACAGTTTGGAAGAGGGTGCCTTCTGAAGCTAGGCTCCTACCCTCCCAGGAAGATGGGGAGACAGTGTGATCGTCTTTCTTGATGAATCCATTTCAAAGAGATGGTTCCCAAGTCCTTGAAAAAGATACCCCTGGCTCCCAAAGCTGGAATAAGGCTTATTTAGATTTTTTTTTTTTAATTACATACATCTCAACCAAAGAGAAAAAAATCTTAGAATTATAAGTTTTCTAAGGTAAATGTTCTACAAAAATGAAGAGGGAGGGAGGTTTTTCTCTTACTTTCCACTGGTAGAATTAAGCCTTTTATTTTTAATTTTCATTTGCCCTTACGCTTAAATATAGAAGGTGTTTGGGACAGAGACTCTCTGTTGTTGTTCAATCACTAATTTATGTCTGACTCTTTTAAATGCAATAAAATATTATTGCTATTATCAATTCCACATATTACTGTTGTTTATTCACTGTCATGTCCAACTCTTTCTGACTCCATGAACTGCAGCATGCCAGGCTTCCCTGTCCTTCACTATCTCATAGAGTTTGCTCAGATTTATTTTCATTGAATTGGTGATGCCATCCAACATCTCACCCCCTGCCACCCTCTTCTCTTTTTGCCTTCACTCTTTCCCAGCATCAGGGTCTTTTCCAATGAATCGTCTCTTCGCATCAGGTGGGCAAATATTGGAGCTTCAACTTCAGCATCAGTCCTTCCAATGGATATTCAGGGTTGATTTCCCTTAGGATTGACTGGTTTGATCTCCTGGCAGTCAAAGAACTTTCAAGAGTCTTCAGCAAAAAAAAAAAAAAAAAAAGTCTTCAGCAGCATCACAATTTGAAAGCAATCAATTCTTCGGTGCTCAGCTTTCTTTATGGTCCAACTCTCATGTCCATACATAACTACTCGAAAAACCATAGCTTTGACCATACAGACCTCTCAGCAAAGCTCTCTGCTTTTTAATATGCTGTGTAGGTTTGTCATAGCTTTCCTTCCAAGGAGTAAATGTCTTTTAATTTCATGGCTGCATTATAGTCTGCAGCAATTTTGGAGCCCAAGAAAATAAAATCTGTCACTACTTCTATCTTTCCCCCTTCTCTATATATATGGCATTATTGGTCATATAATCAGTTGCTCATGTATGTTTGTATTATCATTGATATAAATTGAATCGGTAGATAAAAGCCCCCTAAAAGACATGGTTGTTGGAGTCATCAGAAAGATGTTAAAAAACAGAGCTGTAAGTGGGCCACAATTATTGGCTGTTTGAGTGGGGAGAGGGAGATTATACAAGGAGGGTTGGAATTTTCAGACATGAATGAAAACAGTAATATCTGCCAGGAGGTTAGAGTCAAAGGAAATAAATAAATGGGTCTGACCTAATAAAAAAGACTATGTGTGGGAACAGTTGAGAAATTTGGTAAGAGATATTAATGGGGATCTTTTAATATGGAATTTAGATTTGATAAAAAGAGAAATCACCACCTAGGAGATGGTAGAATAGAAGAGTCAAGTGCTAAGTCTTTCTGTGGTATGTGTATAGAGATTTCGTGAAAACAAGATTACCAAATTTATCAGTGTAACCACAGTTGGCCCCTCCCTATTTACAGGTGTGGATACAAATGCACTAAAATACCCTTTTCTTTAAAGAACTTGAGCATCCATACATTCTGGTACTCATGGGATTCTGGAACCAATCTCCCATGGATTTAGAGAGACAACCGTACAAATCCACATTCTAAAGTCTCCCTCCGTTGAAACTTCCTGGTGGTCTGATGGCTGGGACTTGATCCTCCAGTGCGGGGGTATCAGGTCCAATCCCTAGTTGGGGAGCTAAGATCCTACATATCTTGCAGCCAAAAAACCAAGCATAAAACAGAAAATAAATTCAATAAGGACTTTAAAAATGGTCTACATAAAAAAAAAAAAAAATCTTAAAAAGCTTAAGGTTTTCCTTCCTGATTCCTAGGGTCCCTCACAAAGCTTTTCACATGTTTATGAGCATCTTCTTCTCCTTCTCTAAAACTGGCATGTGAGAAATTAGATCCTGTTGTTGAAATACAGAATAGTGCGATAAGGAGAGGAGAGTACTTATGACTCATAAAATCATTTTATTTGCTTACAACATGAGCTTCAGTCACTTTAAATACAAAAGTTGTGTTTTTTCACCTTGCACTTGCACTGTTTTACCTTGCACTTGCCAAACACTTGGTCCAGTGTTGGTTCTTCATTGTTGCTTAGTCGCTTTAGTCCTGTCCAATTCTTTTGTGACCCCATGTACTGCAGCCCTCCAAGCTCCTCTGTCTATGGGATTCTCCAGGCAAGAATATTGGAGTGGATTACTGATTCCTTCTCCATGGTTCTTCATAAAAGGTTGTTAAACTGAGCTGTGCAGTTGAGGTAATGGTGTAAAAAGCTTGTGAATTTCTTGGGAATTGCTGCTCAGGAAGATGGGCTGGGAAGCCAAGGTGGTTTGGTGAGATTCCCCACCAACAAGGGCAAGTGGAATATGCGGTGGGTTAGAAGAGTTGGTTATTTGTGTTCCTATAAAAGAGTGTCAGTGTCGCAGAGTGTGAGTAGAAGCAAAGAAAACTGAGAGTGGCATTAGTATAAAATTAGAGTTTCTATGGAATGCTCAGGAGAAAGTCAAAAGAAGGAAGAAGTTTGCTTTGAAAAACAATAACCTTCATCCCCATCTCAACTCTCTGTTTGTAATTTAAGAGGGTTTCTCCAGTCACTTTTCCCAGCAAGAATTGTAGGTACCTCATTAAGCTGCATCTAAATTGTATTGTGTGAATATTTTATGAGGCAATTTTGTTCATCTAATCATCATTTTGAGATTAACTAAAGAGAAGAGAAGGATTGGTTCCTTTCAGTTATCTGCACTATTTGTTGTTGTTTTTTAAAGTACTTTCCCTTTTCTCTACAGAACTGGATTTTACTATCCTAAGGACATTCATGCTTTATTCAGGATTTCTTCCTATTTGAATTGGCAAATTCAGTGCTGGTATTTAACAATGAAATCTCAGTGGAATATTCCCTTTTTATGTCATCATTTTTTATTTTTTCTTTCCATCCTAGGCAAAAACAAAAAAAAAAGTGATGATGCCAAAGTGCCATAGGCTCTGGCAAATTATCCATCCTATGTAGAAAATTCAGACTCTTACATTTTTTTCTAAGGATCAGTCTTTCTTTCTAAGAAGAGTGAGAATGAGAGTCTTCAATAAGAGCTGTCTGGTCAATATGCAAGGTGGCGTTTCGTTTCCAATTTCTAATAACCCTGTATAGCCCTTCAGTTATCTTTGTTTAGGAATAGTGGAATCATTTCATATCTAAAAATCAAAAAGTAAACAAACCAGGAAAAGTCAGAGGCAGCAACTGTATCTGGTAATACTGAGAGAAATAAGAAAAAAAAAATTTTTTTTTTCTTTTTCCAGAAAGCATTGTTTTAATCCCAATACAAAGCAAAATTCCTTCCATTATTAACCATAGGCCGAGTCTAATATTTTAAAGTACCTAACCTTTTTCTGGGAGAGAATTTTTCCTTAATTTATTTTGTAGTGGACATTTTCCTTGAGATTTATATTATAACATAATAATTTTAAACTTTTTGGTGAATGATTTAGCTTCATCAATTGGGGCTTAAAATAAAACTAAGGAAGGAATGGTACCCTGTACTTAGTTATCCTGAATTCACCTGGGTTATGTTACTCTCCTGGATCTGTGTTTTCAAGGAATTGTTCATAAATTACAAAATGTGCAGTGGAGGGTAAACAGAAAGAAAGATCTAAGTGTATCAAGGATCTGATCATGTTTAGCAAGAAGAGAAGGCTTTGGGACAACTTGATTAAGTATGTTAAAATATTGAACGGGTTGTCACTTAAAAGAAATATTCTTTCACTAAATCACATTTGTGTAGTACATATGTGAGCAGCATATGTATAGTTCACAGTAGGCACATTTAGAAAGAGTATACTGAAAAATAGTTTTGCATGTATAAAGCTGTAATGCATATACTCAGGAAATAGTGAGTTCTCTATCTTTAGTAGCTGTTAAAACAAAGATATTTTTCCATAGAAAGCTAATAATATTTGAGAAGAGATCACTATGTATAAAATTTTAAATTCATTTTAAACAAAATATAAACAATACTACTTTTAATAGTACAACAAAAAATAATATTTGATCATATATATATGTTTATAGAGTATTAGAGCATATGATTATATTTTAATAATTCAATACAAACATATATAAATATTTGTTTGCTAAATTATCTTTTATAATTTTTTCAATATTATAAATGTTGTCTATAATATTATCTTTGCGTGTATGTATGTACTCAGTCGTGTCGACTCTGAGACCCCCATAGACTGTAGCCATCCAGACTGCTTTGTTCACGGAATTCTCCAGGCAGGAATACTGGAGTAGGTTGCCATTTCCTCCTCTAGGGGATCTTCCCTGCTCAGGGATCATAGCCACCTCTCTTGCAACACTTTCATTGGCAGGCAGATTCTTTACCACTGTGCCACCTGGGAAGCCCAGTATTATCACTATTTCAAGTTATAACTTTTTTTTTTTTTCTTTTTAAGGACCCATTTTGTAGCAGATGGCCACATGTAACATAGTTACTCAACCTCTGCTAAAACTTGGTTTTTCTCACCAGCAAGAATTAAGCTTGATTTGCCTTATTCTTTATGTCTTTTGCCTATGAACCTATAGCCCAGGCCAATTTACTTATAGTATCTTGAGTTTCTAACAAGTTTTGAAGGAAAAATAAAATTAATAGGGTCAGAAATGTCTTAAGGAACATTTGAAAGTATAGTTTTATCTGTTGCGTATTTGTTGTTGTTGTTTTGTAGCTCATATTTCTGGGGTGTTTCTACACAAAACTAGTGGTCCTTCTATATTTTGCTACATAATGCGATATTTCCATGCTGTTTGCATGGATGTAAACTCAAGATGAAAAGAAAAAAATACAGGGACTGCAAAATGTGCAGGACAAGATTCCAGTCATTTCACAGTCAGATAAGTCATTGAGTCTGAACCTAAGAGCTTATCAAATCCCCAACCATGAGGTATGTGGAACCTGGTTGATAGAAACTTCCTGGCTACAAAGTGAAAGAACTTTGTGAAAAGACTGATTTCGGAAATTCATAAGTCTACTATTGGAGATGTCCTCTCCTAAAATATAATTTTATTCCTCCTGATTATTTACTGACTTTACAATATATAGTATACTCTGCCAGATTTTGAGAATCAAAGAGGTATCATTTCCTGCCACCAAACAACTTAAAAATCAATTTTATGGTCAGTGATATGGAGAGAGATCTGGTTTGAGGGAAGAGGGAGATGGTAAGCTACATTTTATTTGAGCTTTAAAGCAATGGTAATACATACAGGTTTAGAGTCCTAATGGTAGAAAAAGAGTTAAAAATCTAGATTTCATATTTGACAGTCATTTAGGCAGAAGTGGACCATGAAACTAGACGGGAAGAATGGCCAACAAAATATAAGGACTCTATCCCTTTCTAGGGCTGACGGGAGGATAGGTGTAGCTTGTGGAGGATGAGAGAACCACCATCAGGACTGGGTAGACTCAGCCCCTTGTTGAAATATTATTGATATAAATAAGTCTCTTGAGCAAGTTTACAAAATGCCAGTACATTGAGTAAAGTCTTCTGCTGCCTTCCACACTGGCTGTCCCTGTAAAGATATGGCTGGTTTCAGGTCTGTAGATAAAGCTTCATTGTTCTATTCAGGGATCCTGTTTAGATTACAAATCAGCCCACAGTGACTGCCTCTGAGTCACATAGAGGTCCGATGCCATCATCTTCAGAGGACATTTAAAAAGGCAACTCCTTTCTCAAAAACATACATCTAAACACATGCGTCACTTCCCCATGCTATAGAAACCCCAGTGTTCAAATTCTAGAAGAAAATCTGAAAAAACATCCTCACTCAGGCATGAGTGAGTGCGTCTGCTTATTTATTAGTGTGACGTGTGTGTTTAAGAGCCCATTAAGTCTAGAAGGAAATGTTATACTTGTTTATGATTTGAAATTTCCCAGCCCAAAGAGAAAAATGACAGTGTATTTAGAGATTTTAAAAGTAATTATATATTCTGATATATATGGATAATAACAAAATATACAATTACATGTCTATGCAAATATTGAGAAATATGTTAAGCTAAAATATATGATTAAAAGACATTTTAGAAACTTGATTAATAGCTGTACATAGTAAATTATTAGGTATCTTGTGTGGGTATGTGAGATTTAGTAAAAGTTTTTGTGATTTGAGAAAGTATTCCTCTTACTTAGGTTTATTTACTTTGTTATAACTTTATGGCAAAGAACAATAGAAAATAAGGTTTTACATATAGTGAAAATCAATTTTCTAGTAAATAGATGCACTCCAGATTTAGCCATGGGTCTAATCTAATCCCTCATGATAAGGTAAATTTTGCAAACCTTAATATAGACAATATCTGCATATCTTTATGTTTTATTTATTTTATTGTTCCTAATCCACAACCCATCCTATTGGAGTTATCAAATTTTTCATTTCAACATTTATGAAAAATCAATAACAGGAACTCAGATAGACAGAATTTAAATTGGTGTCTAGAGAAATTCCTCAATACCCTCCTCCCTCATTATTGAAGAGGCCAGGGTTGTGGTTCCAGAGAGTATCTAGCATTTATAGGCCAATTTTCAATGAGGTAATTCGAGTCATAAATCTTAGTGGGAAATGCTATTGTTGAACACTGTTGGTGTTCCATTAATTGAGAGGGATGGTGGGCCTGTGATGATGCTGTACTAACCCAAGGGCCTTCTTTCTTCCTTGTGTTTGGGTGCACTCAGCTATCAAAACTGCACTGATTTAACTCTGGCCATTGCAACTGGGATTTCCAGATGCTAAGTGCTAATGCATGATTTAAAAGTATGCTATTTCCTGGTTCTTTTTGGGTGGCAAAGCTTTTGTCTCCAAGCTACAAACATCAAGGTCACTTGAAGGCGGAACTGAGAATCAACCACATGATGTAAACTTCTGTGGTTGGGTTCTGCTCCACGAACAAGTCTGTGGTCTCTTAACTTCTACTTGTAGGCTTTGATAACTGTTCCTTTAGAGAATAAAAACAGAAAGTTGCTTAATTTTAGTTGACCCAGTATTTCTAAAAGATTAAACCATATCAACTTAAATAGAACCATTGGTGAGAATAAAGGAAATTTTAGTCATTTATATTCTTTTAAATGATGGCTATTAATTTCTAGAAACCCCAATACACTATATAAATTTTTGGAAGTTAATTTTGTAATAATTTGAGTTGACCAGTTATATTCTTAATAAAATGTCACATCAAAGTATCCCACAATGCTATTTAATTTTGATGCAAGTCTTCCATTTTTCATGAGGGCATATAATTTTCTTTAGGGAAACTCATTATTTGATGCTGCACAATCAAAACTCATAAAAAATAAAAGTGCCACTCCAAGTTCCAAATCGAAGGATCCTCTTTCTTTCCAATGCCAGATCAGTCAGTAAGAATAAGAAATGAAGGATATTTGAGGCTTTCCTTGCTATATAATTATTTTTGAATTGCATCTTTCTAATGTGTTTATGTGCTTTTCCTGTCACGTTAGAAGATATAATACAACTCTAGAAAGACTGGCGGTAAAGAAACATTAAGTACCAGAAATTAATTTCCTCAATGGTTCTTGAAAAATTTCATTAGCCTAGAGGGTTAATTTTACAGTTTTAGTACAATCATTATTTATCATCTCTTGGTTTACGGGAAAGAATTAGAGTTATTAGCTATTAAATTATCCATGAAAATTTGACACTCTTCTAGACCAAACAAACCCTGGGGCATGCTGATTTTCCCAGTGTGAAACATCTGTGGCTTCAACTAGAAAGAACTTAACATTGTCTAATTAGATTTCCAAGATTTATAAGGTTTAAATACTCTGTTATTATAAACCTGAGAATTAGCCCAAAAGTTGAAATTCTCACGTAGTAAAGTTTATTTAAATCATCCTTAACAAGAGCAGTATTTTTACCAGAGGAATTGATTTCTAATCTATTCAAATCAACCAAGAATTACCTGTGATTACAGGATTGGTCTTAGATAACACGTCTGATATAAATATGTGTAAAACTGTTCTAAAAACTTTGAAATGCTTTTGACAATGATTAGAAAGTATTGGAGAAATCTTTAAACCTGACATTTTCTCCAAACCATTGAATTATAGATATATTATGATCTTGCCAAAGATGTTGATGGGTCTCTGATTCTTGATTACCTGAGGAATAAAAGACAAACATGAACTTTAAACTGATTTATTTTACAAACTTCCCACATCTGATTTCTCCATGTATCTTTAATGATAACAAACACTTGAAAGAAATACAGGTCTAGAATAGGGGTTTTGTAAAGCTGTTGACTGTCCATTTTATACATCCCTTGGCATATTCTCCCAAAGAAACCAATAGAATTAACTTTTACATTTTTCCACAGAGGGCACATGGGGATTAAGTTACCATTTTGTTTTGCAACAGGGAGGACGGGTGCAGAGAAGACCATGTGGGAGGTCCACTCCTAGTTCAGGATACTGAACAAGGGAGCAGAGTATTTAATGCAAAAAACTGTGCTACTACCCACCATCTTAACCCTACACCTTCAGTGACTTATCTCATCCAAGTTGGCTCCAGGGGTTACGCTGACATATGAACCCTGCTGCCTCTGTAAAGGAGGGATCTCCAAATAACATAACCAGGATCACTACCAAAGAGAACTTGCAGATTTCACCTCAGAGTTGGAACATGTTTATTCCTCCAACCTAGGAAAAATACATTATGACTTATTGTAGTGGATTTCAAGGACTTGTATTTAATTGATTCTTCACTGAACTTACAAACTGTCTCAGTTTTTTAAAATATGTGAAAGGTAAATTCAAGGAAAATTATTCTAGCTGATAATAATCCATGTATATTATATACCATAATGAAATAAGCCATGCTTATACATATACATATATAGAATTACTATACATTTAATAAGTACATTTAGAAAGGAAGGTGATGTCTCCTTGGCATTAATTTTTGAATACCATGTAGATTTTTTGGTTTGCATTAATTTTGGCTTCTCGAGAAGGCAATGGCACCCCACTCCAGTACTCTTGCCTGGAAAATCCCATGGATGGAGGAGCCTGGTAGGCTGCAGTCCACGGGGTCACAAAGAGTTGGACATGATTGAGTGACTTCATATTCACTTTTCACTTTCATGCATTGGAGAAGGAAATGGCATACCACTCCTGTGTTCTTGCCTGGAGAATCCCAGGGACTGGGGAAGTCTGGTGGGCTTCTGTCTACAAGGTAGCACAGGGTCAGACACGACTGAAGTGACTTAGCAGCAGCAGCAGCAATTTTGGCTTAATTGACAAAAATGAATACAAAGTACAACAAAAATCAGAAAAACCCTATAAAACTTCAATGCTAAAGACATGAATTTAATTAAAGTATTTCAGAACTCTTTTTTAATAATATAGGTATATCAAGAGATTACATGAATATCAAGAGAAGATCTGGAATCTGTAAGAAGGTAAATTATTTTTCGCGTCAACTGGCAACCAACCAATAAATGCTTATTCAGCTATAGGGAATATCAAGAAATGTTTGCGCTTTGACAACTATACTGTAGAAAATTCCAGCCTAGTTGAGAGTGTGGCATGAACAAAAAGTATCATAAAATAAGTATGAAAGGAAAGCAAAGACAGTAACCATGATAAGAAGTTTTAAGTGGGAATGATGACCTGTGTGATGAATACATTCATGAAGAAAGCAAGGACATGTTTAGGATTTAATGGGCAGTAGCAACAGAAAGGTCTTAACAGGCAGAGTGAGAGCATTGCAGGAAAAGAAGGAAGAGAGGGAAGACAGGTTGGAAGATGAGAAGCCACCTGATTGAAAGTGGCTGGTGAGTGGAGCTGGAGTGGAGTTTAGTTCTCCAGCACCTCTCATACTCCCTCCCCTATTGTCAGAATGTGGGTTTCTTGCCTTGACATTTGTCAAGATTAATCCTTATACGAGTCTGTCTATATGAGTCTGCTTAGGATACCATAACAGGATAATACAGACTAGGTGGCTTAAACAAAATAAATTTATTTCCTCCCAATTTTGGAGGCTGAACATTCATGGTCAAGGTGCCCACACAGTTGTCTCTAGTGAGCTCTCTCTTCCTGCCCTGCTGACAGCTCCCTTCTGATTGTGTCCTCACATGGCCTCTTCTGTGTAATGCACGCCCCTGGTGTCTTTTCTCTTATATGAGCGCCAATTCTGTTGGAGGCTCAAATGGTGAAGAATATGCCTGTGAAGCAGAAGACACAGGTTTGATCCCTGGATCAGAAAGATTTCCTGGAGAAGGGGTTAGTTACCAACTCCAGTATTCTTGCCTAGAGAAGTCTTTGGACAGAGGAGCCTGGTGGGCTATAGTCCATGGGGTCACAAAGAGTCGGACATGACTGAGTGACTAATACTTTCACTTTTTGTCACTTTTCTGTTGGATTGGGGCTCCATCCATATGATCTCACTTAACCTTAATTACCTCTTTAAAGTCCATATTGCCAAATACCCTAACATTGAGAGTTATGACTTCAACATATGAATTTGGGTGAGAGGTGGTATAGTGACAAAATTTAGTCTATAACACAGTCTTTGTCACTTTAGTTCCAGTTTCCCAAAATTGGACTAGGATGTAATCTTAGAAGAAGCAGAATATTCTCATAGCCATCTCTGCTAAAGTGTCCCTCCTGTTTCCCCATAGTCCTGGTGATACTGCAGAGAATATGAGGAAAGGAATAGCTGATTTGTTTGGCAGCAAATTTAGTCATTAAAGGATAAATCTTTGGAAAGGTACCCTTCAAAAGAAAAGAACTGTTGAAAATAGAACAACGCTCAAGTAAAAACTGATATATTTGAATAAGAGAAGCTGCCAAGAGTTAGAACTGTAACTTTATTTTCTGTGTCCTTCAAAAAATTGGTTCTTCAGTTTTCCTATGAGATTCCATTGTAAGAAAATTGAACAGCACACATTGATTAAAGAACATCAGCAGTGAAAGGAAAGATGTGTGTATTAGTGTTTTTTGAAAAGCTTCTAGGTTGCTTTAACTTGAACAGCAATAAAATATGACAATTCTATATTCTCCAGATTGGGGAGGCATACCTAAAGAGTATAACCATCAGTATAGAAAGAAGGCTGAGCACTGAAGAACTGATGCTTTCAGGTTGTAACATTGGAGAAGACCCTTGAGGGTCCCTTGGACAACAAGGAGATCAAACCAGTCAATCATAAGGGAAATCAATCCTGAATATTCATTGAAAAGACTGATACTGATACTGAAACTCCAATACTTTGGCCACCTGATGTGAAAAGCTGATTCACTGGAAAAGACTCTGATGCTGGGAAAGATTGAGGGCAGAAGAAGAAGGGGTCAACAGAGGATGAGATGGTTGTGTTAGCTAGAATAGGAAAAAGGAGTCCAGAATCAGTTCAGTTCAGTTCAGTCGCTCATTTGTGTCCGACTCTTTGGAACCTCCAGGAGTCCAGAATGGTGGTGGCTAAAAGACAAGGAAGGGAAAAGCCCACGAAAATAGAACAAAGGATGGTCTGAGGACTGGAGTGAGGACCTCAGGTAAAACAAACAGCACTCCTGGCTAGCCCAATTTACATAGGGTGGGTCCAGGGGGAGGAGAAAAAACATATAAAAAGAGGAGCCAAATTTGGATGAGGGGCCTCTCTTCTCTTCACGCCTTTTGGGTCAGCACGTCCTCACACCTTGAGGATGTATTTTCCTTTATTTTCTAAATAAAACTGAGCTGTAACATGGTGCTGTAAAACTGGTCATCCGAAGGCTGTAACGCTGGTCCATCGCTTCAAATTTTTGTTGTGATGAGACAGAACTGAGGAAATTACACACTCCCCCAACATCTAGATGGCATCATCAACTCAAGGGACATGAGTTTCAGCAAATTCCAGGAGATAGTCAAGGTCAAGGAAGCCTGGTGTGCTGCAGTCCATAGGGTGGCAAAGAGTGGGACATTACTTAGTGACTAAACAACAGCAACAAATTTGAAATAAAGATCTGTTTTTGATCTGAAAGCTTTCAATCAAGTTTCTCTTTAACAGTTGTAAAAAGCCAAAATTTCTTGGAAAAAAAAAAAAAGGAAATGAATTTTGGCTTTAACAAAGAAATCTATAATAGCCAAAAAACAATAATAATTGTTTTCCAAATATTATCTAAGTGTAACAGGACATATAATACAATCCTAGATATTAAAATCAATTTTCACATGCACATCTTCAAAGGCTGTATCTATTTCAAATATCATGTGTAAAAAAACGTAATCTGTCATACAATGAACTTTTTTAAAATTCAAAATATGCAGAAATTAATCGAGACTATTCTTTGGATTTGAAACTAACTCCTAATCATACAATAGGGGCACTTATTTCTTTGTCATCTGGATTGATGAAGCTGTTATATGCTAATTTCAGGGTGTCACTAGCAACCATTTTGAGAGTAAAGATTGATTTGAATAACAGTGGGTTTTCCTTGCGGTAAAGTAGAAATACAATTAGAGAAGGAAGCTCATAATTTATCTCAGCTTTATGTAAAAATATTATCAAAAAGAATAAAAGCAACTAACAAATGCTAAAATGTGCCAAGTATTCTTGATTTTCTGTCAGATTTAGACAAAAATTTTAATCAAATTCTCTTTAGTTTATCTTATAAATGTTGCTGAAAATATTGGCATCTTTAAATTTAGTGTTAGATGTCATACCTAGAGTAGGTTTAGACCAGATTTTAGGACGCATTGTGTAGTTAACTTGTGCACACAGATATTCAGAATTTGGATTGTTGATGAAATGTCACAATTTTCCAGAAACACCAATATGGCCATTATCTACCTGATAAAAAATTTAGACATCTAATAATAGGTATTCTACAGAGTAAAAGCTTATCTTTATGAACTTAGAAAGACTGCTTGAAAGTATTGGAATGTATTTACCTTGCAGTATATTTCTAGAAATGACATAGTTGTTGAACCTGAGTTCATATGACTGACACACAAAGAGGCCAAATAAACGGAAACACTGGAGTTTGGAGCTGAGAAAGATTTTATTGCAAGAACCAGGCAAGAACAGGTGGCTGTTGCTCAAAAACTCAAACTCTCTGATGGTTTTCAGGGGGCAGGGTGGGGGGTGGTTATAGGCCAAATTTATGGGTAGGGCTACAGGATGTGTGACCTTTCCTTGGTTGATTGATGGAGGTGTAGCAGGGTTATGTGCCAAGAATCTCAATCATCAGCCTTTTGATTCCAACCACTCTGGAGTCCACGTGCTTGTGCTCAGCCTAATGTTACCTTCTTCCACATCGTGGAGGCTCCAGGTCCTGTGGAAGAACTCAGTACAGATTGCTATGCATCCTCTGAGAAGGAAGCAGAACCCTGCCCCAAGTCTGCACTATTGTGTCCTGACTGCCTCTCCTTTGTTTCTGAATTCCCTCGCTCCTCGAATCAGTAATTTTGAATCTGCTCTTTGGAACTCAGGAAAGGTGAAAGGGGCTGAAAGTCTTTTCCTCACAAACAAGAAACAGGGAACATGGAAAGGCTTTTGTAACTGGGAGGGTCTCAGAGGGTCCTGCTCAGTTTCAGTATTATAACATTTGGATAGAATATGAAGTAAGAACTTTCTCTTTAATATTAATAGACTCTGAAAATATTCAGGGCAGAATATTTAGTGACAAAGTATTTTATGCTTTACATTGGAATGTTTGTGATTTAGTTAGATTTGTGTTTTTAAGGATTGACATGACACAATACGTAGGATTTTTTTTTTTTCTAAATCATATTTTGTATATTAAAAGCCTCAAATAATTTCTTTTGAGTGGTTTTCCCATTGGGTCACTTTCTCATTTTAATGTTAGCATTGCTGTAAAACCCTGACATGGGGTTCTTATCTACATTTATATAATGTATAGGAGAGGGAAAAATCTTCCTTCTGCCATCTTAGATCCCATTTGTTGGATATGTGAATGAAGCTGATAAAAGACAGATTCACAGGAGAAAAGGCTAACAAGTTTTGCTAATGTTTTGAATGTTATGTTCATGGGGGTTTCAAATAAGTCAAAAACAAAGAGGCAAACTCTGGGACTTAGACTGCATTTTAACAAAGAGTAATAAATTATGGGAATTGGATAAAGGAACGGGTTTTTTAAGCTTCTATCAGTGATAAATTATGGAAAGGTGACTAGAAAATATGTGGGGGAAACTGAAGGTAGATAAAAGTTTGTTTATGCAGACTAATCTTTGTGCTATCTCTCCAATGATAAAGGTTGTTCTCTTTCTAGTACAGGAGAAGGGGATGCCTTCATAACTTAAATTTATACCTTGCCTTTAAGCAGAAAAATGAAGGGGAGAGAGCTCTTCCTGACTGCTTTTTCTTACTTACCTTCAGCTCTAAGTAATCCTTATGCGAAAGTGACATATTTTGGGTGATAAATTCTGATCCCCTTCAATTTCATTACATTTACTAGAATGAATGTATGAATAAATGAAGAAAAGAATGAATAATATATGTTTGTTTGCTTGCTTGTTTACACCTCATCTCATTACTAAAAAGCATTTGAGGTGTTTTCAGGTCATTTTAAGAATAAAGCATCTATAGACTTTCACCTTCTAATGAATTAAAGATTCTTTTTTAGAAATGAAGATTCTTTAATTTAGGAAATACTGATGTTTGTTATATCTATGGTCTTTACCTCTGTTTCACTTATTCCATTTTATTTGGGGTTTAGTTTACATACACTAAATATAAATTGTTGAGATTCCACACCTATGGGAGTAGTTAGGTCTCAGAACCCATAAACCTAGGCAGTTCAGTATCTGAACATAAGTGGTCTCATCTGTAAAAATTGAGATAATTTTTGATAACACTTGTGGTTCTAGTGGTAAAGATCCCACCTGCCATTGCAGGAGACATAAAGAGATGTGGCTGTGATCCCGAGGTTAGAAAGATCCCTTGGAGGAGGACATGGCAACCCATTCCAGTGTCCTTGCCTGGACAATCCCTTGGACAGAGGAGCCTGGCAGGCTATAGTCCATAGGGTTGCAAAGAGTTGGACATGACTGAATCGACTTAACATGCATGCACATGGCATTTACAACAGTAACAAATGCAAAATTTTCCTTTGGTATTTCAGGAATCCTTTACAAATTAATAGTTGGATTTTATGGTGTAAATGATTGCTTAACTGTCTTTTTATCATTAATATGACTCAACAAAACATATTCTGTTTGAATTGTCAAACTATCCATTCACGTCCACTCAAATATCCAAAAAATCTTTAGAATACACATTTACCCCTGTGAGATTAAAATATTATTTCCCCCTGATATACTGTACTTGTATTAGAAAGTTTTAAATGGTCTGAATTATCTTATTCCTATGCTAAGCTATTTCAATTGTTTGAAAGTTTCACATTGATTATCATCAAGCTTGAGTTCTACTAACACGCATACTCTTTTAATGTTTGTGTGTTTTAATATTGGGAAGAACAGGCAATGAATCCAAAGAAAAGAAACATAAGGCAGGTTAAAGTGATATGTGAAAACGACTATAGAGTATTTGAACTAATTTAAGTCTTGTCTGTACTCTTATTATATCAGAGATAGAAGACTCTGAGTCCATATGTATTATGCAAATTAACAGTAAGTTAATCTAATTTTTTTTCTGAATATCCATAGAGATATAACATAACTTATTATGAAACAGGTCAGTCTTTTAGAACAGGCACATTAATCTTTTTTTTTTCCTTACTAAATGCATGACAGCTAATACATAACAACAAAGTGCTTTTAAAGGATGGAAATGATTTTATGTTTACAAAATATGCTTGGGTAACAACTCATTTCAAATTGCAGCTTTATGAATTTATTTCGTGTTTCATCAATCTGAATGAATTAATGTACTGTTCATGTGGATCTTGCATATATTTTCATTAATGCTTTAATATTCTATTGAAATACAGCATTGCTTTAAGAAGAAATTAATTAACATTGAACGAGTTTGTTTTTATTTTCCTAAATGGGTCTCTATAAAATTTGGCCATTACAGACTTAATTTTAGCTAGTAAGTGATTAAAATTATTTTGTTGGTTTCTTAGACCTTTATTTAACTTTTCTAACATGAATCAAAGAGGGGAGCTACCTGCCATCTCAGAAACCCTTCTCACACTATCCTCCCTCATTTCTTGCCGACAATAACAGCATATAATTCTTATCTGCCCACTGTTTTAAACTTTTTTTGTTTTAATTGAAGTAGAGTTGATTTACAATGGTGTGTTAGTTTCAGGTGTACAATACCTCTCTTCCTTTGGTAATCAAAAGTTGTTTTCTTTTTTTTTTTTTCTCTGCTTGTGGGTCTATTTTTGTTCTGCAAATAAGTCTTTGTTAGTTTTCATATTGTTTGCCTTTTAAAATATCTTATCAAATCTCCTATTTTCCTTTACTTCTTTTGGGGCTTTATTTATTGATGTTTTCCTAGATACTTAAACAGGAAAGGTAGATCATTGATGTTAAGCTTTTTCTTTCCCTAATATAAGCATTTAATGCCATAAATGTCCCTCTGAGAAATGCTTTCAGTTCAGTTCAGTCGCTCAGTCGTGTCTGACTCTTTGCAACCCCATGGACTGCAACACGCCAAACCTCTCTGTCCATTGCCAACTCCTGGAGTTTACTCCAACTCATGTCCATTGAGTCGGTGGTGCTATATAGCCATCTCGCCCTCTGTCAGCCCCTTCTCCTCCTGCCTTCAATCTTTCCCAGCATCAGGGTCTTCTCCAATGAGTCAGTTCTTCATATCAGGTGGCCAAATTATTGGAGATTCAGCTTCAGTATCAGTCCTTCCAATGAATATTCAGGACTGATTTCCTTTAGGATGGACTGGTTGGATCTCCTTGCTGCCCAAGGGACTCTTAAGTGTCTTCTCCAACACCACAGTTCAAAAACATCAAGTCTTTGGTGCTCAGCCTTCTTTATAGTCCAACTCTCACATCCATAGATGACTACTGAAAAAAACCATAGCTTTGACTAGATAGACCTTTGTTGGCAAAGTAATGTCTCTGCTTTTTGATATGCTATCTAGGTTGGTCATAACTTTTCTTGTAAGGAGTAGGGTTTTTTTAATTTCATGGCTGCAGTCACCATCTATGGTGATTTTGGAGCATAAAAAAGTAGAGTCTGTCACTGTTTCCATTTAGTATTTAATCTTTTATTATTATTCAGTTTAAAATATTTTTAGTGTATCTAATTGATTCATGTAGTCTAATCTCTAGAATATGATTTTCTCATAGTACAAGAAAGGCAAGGCACTCCACGTGGATGAGGTTTAAATAGATAAAGTACCTAAAGCCTTTCTCCTCTACACAATATGACAATCTTTTCTTGCTAAAAACAGTTCCTCTTGACATGTGTCCTCTAATCAGTATTGAAACTCATTCTTCCTTAATTCTAGTTTATAGATGTTTTATCTTTTTTAAACATTTTTATATACCTTGCAATTTATTTTCATATTTAGAATGACTGTTTCTATTAGTTCATCTGTGGCCCCAGTCTTCATTTTATCAAATCTGGAGTTTGATGTTCCTATATGCCAAATTATTTACACTAACCTCAGTAATGAATAATAATGATCTTTTCTATTGCTAATTTAATTTTTCTCTTGATTTTAACAATATATTCTTATCCTTTGATCTTAATCAATTTTAAATACATTTTCTTTTGTCTTCACCATACCTAGATACATGGCAAGTTAAAGTTGAAAACACTATCTTTTAGTACACCAAAAGAGAGAGAAAAATTAGTGAAAAAACTGAATGTCTTGAGAGTTCATGCTGAAGGGACAATGAGTCAGTTTGTTCTTAAGAATCCTGAGATTTAGAGAAAATGGTAGAGTCGATGGATACATTGAGCTATGTGGAAATGGCTGGATGGTTCTTTCCTAGAAAATCCATATATTACAGATTCAGGAAGAGCACCACGGAAAACCCAGAATGTGCTGTTTGGAAATGGAGGCTCTGTTCAGAAGAGTCTAACGAGATGCTCAGTGCCCAGAGCATAGATGAAACTGGTTAAGGAAATTCTGAGCAGGGAAACTGAGGAGTCAAGTAGGTGTTAGAATTGAGGCAGCTCCAGAGAATTCAGCCTAAATCTAAATAGTTAGGGTTGAAACCCTGAGAGACAAATCCTATAAGGAAACCCAGAGAATATAAATAGCTCCTTGGAAGGTGGGTCAGGGAATAACAGGCAGAAAAGGATCCCAAGTCTTGGAGAGTTGGATACATTTGTAAATGGAAGAAAAAAACTGATTGGTCCCAGAATAAATGGGATAAATGTTGTGAAATATCCTAAGATACCTATGCAGTGTGATGTCTTATCAATAGTTTTTGAGTGTGCTTTCTAGGTTCCTAATTTCAAAGGCAGTCCTGGATTCCTACGTGTTGTACCTTACCTGTGTAAAAATACCCCACACCATCCCTAAGAGCCTGCTTTACTGTGTATGACCCTGGAAAGTACAGACATTTATGAGTCCCTCGGGCTTACCTGGGGGCTCAGAGGTTAAAGCGTCTGCCTGGAATGCAGGAGACCCGGGTTCGATCTCTGAGTCGGGAAAATCCCCTGGAGAAGGAAATGGCAAACCACTTCAGTAATCTTGCCTGGAGAATTCCATGGAGGGAGGAGCCTTGTAGGCTACAGTCCATGGGGTCGCAAAGAATCGGACACGACTGAGCAACTTCACTTTCGCTTCTGTTGCTAATACTTCAAATGATTAGAAAATTCTTCATTCTTTTGGTCTCCTATTTGCCTTTCAATGATTATTACCTGTTAGCTTTAGTTCTACCTTATGAGACAGCACTAACCATATTTTTATGGGAGCCCTCTGTGTGCACATTTTTTTTTCTTTTTCTCAATGCCTATTTTCTTTCTCAGGGAAAATGTCTCAGTTTTCATTAACTATTTATGTGACATGATTTTTAGAATCCTCAGCATTTTAATTGCCTTCCTCCTGGAAGTCTTCAGCTGTCAGTTTCCTTAAAATGATTCAGGTGGGTTTTTTTTAAATGGCATTTCTCCTTGCATAGGAAAGATGCTTATCATACTAAGTGAACAAGAAATAAATATGTGAAGAGGAAGGAGTGCCACAAAGCTGGTCTGACTAATGGAAAATATGAACAGTCGACTTATTCTGTGACTAAGATATTACATTTCTGTTTATTCCAACTAAAATTATATTTAGCTTCTATTTATGCATGTTTGTTTTAATATTCACCTTAAAGCAGTTTTTGTATCACTGTTTTATGTTATAGTTTCTTAAAATTCATTTGGATCTTTTCTACATGAACCACATTGAACCTTTTGCTTATATTTATTGTTTAAACCTAAATTTGGAACTTAGTAATTCCATTTAAATTCCATTTTGTTAGCTTTGGTTTAGCGTACTAAGAAAAAAATTTTAAATTTCAATTCTTTTAATGTGATCTTCATATTTGGAAAATGAATTAAATTTTTGTGCCTTTTTCTAAGTCATTGATTTAAAATGTTGCCTGGGCTTATATTATACTTTAATTACAATTTGAGTTTGTTTAGTAAACACTAAATCTTACATAACTTACAGTTATCTAATTCCCAGAAAATATCTTTACATTTTCTCTGCAAGAATAGACTTAGACAACCTGTCAAACCCAGCTAAGATCAAGGTTATCTTTGGCGGTCCCTTGATAAACCAACCAGTCAATTATATCTTTACAATAATTGATGTTAGTTGTGTAGCTCTTGGTGGCTCCTAGTGGGTATCATTTTTATTTCATATGTTCAAAGTATTTTTCAACTTTTTTCTCACTGTCCTATGGTTTCTTAATTATTTTTTTCAAATTTTATGTATGTAAATAAGGGAAAGATATATTAATCTATGAGGAAAATTGGTTTACCCATTTCTAATCTTTTGCTGCTCCTAATAATCATTATTTAAATATTTCTAGTTACAACTATAAGACCATAGCATTTTGGAAGTTGGTTCACTGAGGCCTAAAATCTTGAGCTCATTTGAGACTATTACAGGAAATATTAGCTAATATTTGGACTAATTAAATAAAGTTAGTCCAAATAGCACCTCCTGTTTTCAAGGGCCATTATCCTTTCTAGAAAAATAAAAGAAAAAATAGAAAGAGAGAAAGAAACATAAAATAGGTTTATCTTTACACAAATTGTCTTGAACAATTCTATCTCCTGACTATGGCTGGGAGGCATATTGCTAGAGAAGAAAGGAGAGGAAAAGAAATAATTGCCTAAGATTTTAAAGGGAGAATCATTTATTGTTGATGGCTAAAGAAATAAGACTCAGCAGGAGTACACCTTGTTTTGAGAATCAGCCATTTACTTGTGCTTTTCTTTAATAATGTCTTTCCTCTACTTCAAAGGTTAAGCATTGCTGGATAAATGAAATTCTCCCAAAATACTATCATCTGGCATTTGTAACTTTCACAATCTTTCTAAAATTCATGTGCATCAACAAATGGTGAATTTTGTGTTTATTAGTTGAACTTAACATTTCTTTTCAACTTTAACATCTTACAATAATATGTAACCAGTCCTTAATTAAACTCTCAAGAGAAGGGAGAGCATGGTATCCAAAATTTTTGCTAATCAAAAGAAAATGTAGATAGCTTAAAATGGCAAGAGGAAAAGCAAATTAATATTTAGAGTTTTGTTAGGATAAACTCTTCGAACTTCACTGTTGGCTCACTTGCCTTAGGGAAGAGCCAAGTGTGGAGAAGTTCCGAGCACAGTGCTAATACAACTGTACAGCTTCCATTTATTATTTTCCTGCTGTGATTCGATAATTAGTAAGGTGCTTTGTGTTTAGGTGAATTTTCATTAGAAAAGCAGTAGAATTAAACTGAAATGGCAAAAAGTACTACTTATTTCTTCTCTTCTTTAATGTGTTGATTTCTCCATGGCAGTCTTCAAGGATGAGCACAGCATGTGAGCTCCCATAATTTCACCTTTATTTCTTATAATTAAATCTAAACATATATTGAAATCAAGGCTATCTTGTTATTTTAAGGGCATTTCTGATAGTTGTAAATGAACATGATCAATTTTAATAAACTAAAAAGGATACCCATGGTCATTCATGAATTCAGTGTGTAATAGTAAATGCATAATCCCTCAGAAGAAAGAGCAAATCTGCGTATCACTCAGAGGTGACTCTTGATCTCTGTGGCACATTCATACATTTTCACTGAAATTAATTGTGTCAATAAAAGAGTAGCTTTAAATACTCTTTATCTCCTATTAGTCTATATAGAATGGGAGATGGAAAAGAAGTTTATTATTTCCTCTGAGTTTCTGTTTAAAAGAAACTTGTAGTCAAGTTGGAGAGAGATTCATGTTCAGGAAAATGAAGAACGAGAGAAGGAAAAGAGGGCTGAATTAGTAATATTAAGGGAAATGATTAGCAGAAATTAGAGTTGGCACAGAAGAGGTGTTTAATAAGTTTATGTGAATGATTGAATGGATTCATGGTCTATAAAGGAGGATAAGTGAAGATTATTGTCACCAGAAAATAACCATAGAACAAGAATGGCTGAAGGTAAAATACTAAAGTGTTTGATAAATAAGGATGTGGATGGTTTATTGTGGAGAGTACTATCCCAGATTTGGAGAAAAATTAAGGACAGTGTTTGTTCAGGGGAGGATGAAGCATACATAAAAGGCAGAATGAGCCCTGTTCTGACCTGGGTCTCAAGGGAGGAATTAGTTACATTACTTAAATTATAATGCTGCAGCCAGATTGTGTTGATTTTTGAGTGATACTGAATTTTGCTAATGTTATTTCTAGTTCGCTTTTCTATTTGAACATAATGTATTCTAGGTCAGAGGAAGGTGAAAGAATATACTAGGGTTCTGGTTTTTTTCTCTCCATTATCTCTTTAAATTATCCCTGCTTTGACATACTAATGAGGTAAAAGTATGTGAAAACACAAGGCTGCCCTTACAATACATTTTAGGTGAACATCGTGAACATACATTTTTTATATCTTTTGTTACTAGAAGCTGACTGCACATTCATATGGTAAATCAAATTTTACACTTTTCCACCCATATTTTCTGATATTCTAAATAAGCAAGTATTAGAAAACATTTATATAATTTCAAAATATTTAGAATTAAAACCCATTATTCTTACACAAGAGTAGAAATTGGACTTTTTCTAGTTGTATATTCCCTCTCATAAATCCCTAGAATATCCAATTCTTCAAAGCATGCAAAT
>SJYT01065859.1:157094-176282 GCA_006410635.1 Cephalophus harveyi | reverse complement strand
CTTATACATATATTTTATGTCACATTTTTCATAAGTACTAGTGTATACATATTCTGTATGCAACATCTCATATATTGTTCATTTCAAAATATATAACAATGTCAATGGGATTCCCTGGTAGCTCAGCTGGAAAAGAATCTTCCTGCAATGCTGGAGACTCCAGCTCAATTCCTGGGTCAGGAAGATCCATTGGAGAAAGGTTAGGCTACCCTCCAGTATTCTTGAGCTTCCCTGGTAGCTCAGCTAGTAAAGAATACACCTGCAATGTGAGAGACCTGGGTTTGATTCCTAGTTGGGAAGATCCCCTGGAGAAGGGAAAGGCTATCCATTCCAGTATTCTGGCCTGGAGAATTCCATGGGGTCACAAAGAGTCAGACATGACTGAGTGACTCTCACTTCAACAGTTTCAATATCTATTTCTTTCTTTTTTCTTGTTTGTTTTATTTTATTATTATATATATTTTTTACTTTACAGTATTGTATTGGTTTTGCCATGAATCAACATGAATCCACCATGGGTGTACATGTGTTCCCAATCCTGAACCCCCCTCCCACCTCCCTCCCCATACCAGCTCTTTGGGTCATCCCAGTGCACCAGCCCCAAGCATCCTATATCCTGCATCGAACCTGGACTGGCGATTCGTTTCATATATGATATTATACATGTTTCAATGCCATTCTCCCAAATCATCCCACCCTCTCCCTCAGAGTCCAAAAGTCCGTTCCAAACATCTGTGTCTCTCTTGCTATCTCACATACAGAGTTATCGTTACCATCTTTCTAAATTCCATATATATGTGTCAGTATACTGTATTGGTGTTTTTCTTTCTGGCTTACTTCACTCTGTATAATCCACTCCAGTTTCATCCACCTCATTAGAACTGATTCAAATGTTTCTTTTTAATGGCTGAGTAATACACCATTGTGTATACATACCACAGCTTTCTTATCCATTCATCTGCTGATGGACATCTAGGTTGCTTCCATGTCCTGGCTATTATAAACAGTGCTGTGATGAACACTGGGGTACACGTGTCTCTTTCAATTCTGGTTTCCTCGGTGTGTATGCCTAGCAGTGGGATTGCTGGGTCATAAGGCAGCTCTAGTTCCAGTTTTTTAAGGGATCTCCATACTGTTTTCCATAGTGGCTGTACTAGTTTGCATTCCCACCAACAGTGTAAGAGGGTTCCGTTTTCTCCACACCCTCTCCAGCATTTATTGCTTGTAGACTTTTGGATCGCTGCCATTCTGACTGGCGTGAAATGGTACCTCATTGTGGTCTTGATTTGCATTTCTCTGATAATGAGTGATGTTGAGCATCTTTTCATGTGTTTGTTAGCCATCCGTATGTCTTCTTTGGAGAAATGTCTGTTTAGTTCTTTGGCCCATTTTTTGATTGGGTCGTTTATTTTTCTGGAATTGAGCTGCAGGAGTTGCTTGTATATTTTTGAGATTAGTTGTTTGTCAGTGGCTTCCTTTGCTATTATTTTCTCCCATTCAGAAGGCTGTCTTTTCACCTTGCTTAAAGTTTCCTTTGTTGTGCAGAAGCTTTTAATTTTAATTAGATCCCATTTGTTTATTTTTGCTTTTATTTCCAGTATTCTGGGAGGTGGATCATAGAGGATCCTGCTGTGATTTATGTTTTGAGCATCTTTTCATGTGTTTGTTAGCCATCTGTATGTCTTCTTTGGAGAAATGTCTGTTTAGTTCTTTGGCCCATTTTTTGATTGGGTCGTTTATTTTTCTGGAATTGAGCTGCAGGAGTTGCTTGTATATTTTTGAGATTAGTTGTTTGTCAGTGGCTTCCTTTGCTATTATTTTCTCCCATTCAGAAGGCTGTCTTTTCACCTTGCTTAAAGTTTCCTTTGTTGTGCAGAAGCTTTTAATTTTAATTAGATCCCATTTGTTTATTTTTGCTTTTTTTCCAGTGTTCTATTTCTTGAATATCCCAAATGTCATAAACAAAGCCAGTTATTTTGTTTTTAGTTTGTTTATCCAAAGTATTAAACTCTATTTTATGTCTTCATAATTCTAATTTCCAGTTTAATTGCATTTATGTCAGAGAATATAGCTTTGATGATTTTACTTTTTAAATTTTTTTTTGAGAATTTTCTTTGTATTCTGATTTACTTCTTATAAATATTCATGTAGTATTAGAAATAGTAGTTTTTTTTCCTTTGTTTTATGCAGAACAGAACTTTCTCTCCCTACACACACGTAAAAAAATCATATTTTTATTCACAGACTATATCCTAACATTTCTTTATCTATTTGCTCTACAGTTTTCTGGGCATTGTGTGCTGTGTGCAAATTTAGGACTAGAGTTTTTTATATCCCATCTTATATGCCTCATAGTTCACTCTTTATATATCTCAGTACCATTTTGTTATTTAACATGTAAATGTCAGAGCCTGCTGTATCATCTTTAACAACCATACTGTATGCTGTAAACAGAAACATGAAAAACTATTTTCTTGGTTAGTTTTCTGCTACGTTAAGCTCTTCCTTGCAAGTTAGCATTAATTAATGCCATGTCATCTTCTGGGATTGTTCAGTTAAAGTTCAGGTATATGCATGTGAAGTATATTTAAGATAGAGGACTTTGTCAGATAGCAGTACTAAGAAGTTCAGATTTAAATAAAAGAGCATGCATGATGCTAAGGTGTAATGAAATATCAATATTTCAAATATCAATAGTGATTTTTATTTAAGTTTCATACATGGATGAGTGAGATTTCACTGAAGAATTTATATACAAGACTTATTCAAGTTGTGATAGCCATAGCACATATTAAATTTATGCTTCTTTTCATGAACATTCAGGACTAAAATCTCATGATACAAATATGTATCCATTCATCTCAGTGCACTAAAAAATACAACAAAAGAAAGTCTTTGAGTTTTAAATAAACTGTTAACATTGCCTTCTGAGAGTCAAGTTATTCTTGGAAAACCCGAGAATGATAATGCATTAGTATGACTACTGAAAATTCAATAAAAGTGTTCTTTTATAACACATATAAATTTTATTTGGCAAGTAGGCACTTTCCTTGTTTAGCAAGGAAAAACTATTGCATTCTGGAGAATATTGTTAGTAGCACTTGCTGATGAACTTTTAATGAGACCCTACGGTCTTAATATTCCGTAGACAGCTGGTAACACAGTTTCCAGAAAATAAAATTTTATAAAATCAAGATCCATCCTCCTGATTCCCAGATTGCAGTCACTTAGTTTTGCTCAAAATATTTCCTCAGAGCTAACAATAAGGAGTTTTGTTTTCTTCAGGTTATCCTAAAGAACAGAAAATTTGCATTTACTTTGATAAAGTAAATGCAAATTTTTTCTAGGCAATGATAGATACGTTTTTTGCCCCAAGATAAAATGTCTTCCAGAAAGCTACAGAACTATGTCTAATAAAAACACATCTCCAGGGTGAAGAGGATACCTGTTGACTTGATATGCTTTTGAGTATTAGCTTTAAATTTTATGAGATGTCTGCGGTTCTATCTTTTTCTTGATCTCAGAGAAGTGAAGAGGCCTTTACAATTGGAAAGTACACATATTGCCCTGGTTGTTGGTTTTAACAAACTATGTGTTGGTATATGTCACACAGGATTTGAAAAATGTGATGGCTACATCTTCCCTGGCAGAAGAATATCTTTCAAGCTCAATAACGTAGAGTGGCATATTGGGTGTTACATACACTGTGCTTTTTTTCCCTCCTTAGACTATTCACATAAACTTTCAACACTCATAGAGAGGATTGCTTTAGGTAACTTACTTTTCAGGGAAGACATTCAACTTTGTGTGTTTTCTACAGCTTCTTGTACAGTATGTTTATTCTCTTCATCTGACAAGGCATATCATCTATTCCTTGACACTTTTGGAATCCCAGTGAATTAATGAGCAAACACAGAAAGGACTCTCATGATGAACAACAGCTCCTGGTACCAGTATTGTATATACACTACAAATATCAGAGCTTAAAATTCTTACCCTATGGTTCACAGACACTTTCTAATCATAGATAATGATTACAGTATAATTTACAATTGATTAAATGTTTATTGCCAATATTTTGCTGTGTATATTCTTGGATGGACCTATCAGATGGTGGAATTCTTTCTCACTGTCCATAACCCACTGCTCTTCCCCACTTCCCTGGTGACCCAGAGGATAAAGAATCTACCTGCTGTGCAGGAGACCCGGGTTCAATCCCTGGACTGGGAAGATCCCCTGGAGGAAGGCATGACAACCCACTCTGCCTGGAGAATCCCGATGGACGGAGGAGCCTGGTGGGCTACAGTCCATGGGGTTGCAAAGAGTTGGACATGACTGAGTGACTAAGCACACATACAGTGGTGGCAGGTAGATGATTTTTCTACCCTCTGCCCAGCCCCATGGAGAGAAGACAGGAGTTAGGGGAGTTGTATACGCCTATTGAACTCTAACTGTGATCTGGACACTTGGACTCAGAGACAGAAGACAGAGAAGCAGAGGTGGATACAGTGGAAGCGCCTAAGAGGTGGTGTGCGGAGAAATGGAGAAGAATGGGAACCACTAAGGAGTTAGGTTAAGAAGAAGGTGGGACAGCAACTGTGCTTGGATGGGCTGGGTTTGCTCTTGGTGTCACGGAGCTGTTTGACTTGACTTCCGGGGTAAGACTAGACCCTCTAACTCTCTCTCTGTTGAGGTCATCCCTCATATCTTCCTTGGTCAAACCCTTGGCACGCTTTCATTCTTGGTCATGACTGCAGTACAGGAATCTTCAGTGAGGCTGAGAATCTGGGGTCCATTTAACCAGGCACGGTGTGACCTCAGATGCTCTGAAATCACCCTGGTCCCCGAAGACTGTGAAGCTGAGTGTCCTTAACCCCCAGACCGGTCGCTTGGATATCTAAAGCCTTCTCCTTCTTTCCCCTTGCTGCTTCTGAAGGCACCCAGAACAGCCTTCAAATAGCAGACCGCAGAAAAACAAGCTAGGCTTGGAAGATCCTTCCAAACAACTTTTACTTCGGAGTTTAATAAGACAGACCTCTTCTAAGGAGAGGTGCTCAAAGATGGCTTGTAACAGTGTCGGTGCAGGAAGATAAAATTCAGCTAGAAATAAAATAGCATACATACCAATAAATTATTCTGACAGTCCTCAGCACATCCTCCCACATACCCTTATAACTTTTTCATGAAATCTCCACGCTAAGTAGAATAATGCAGTATAGTAATAAGGCTAGGTCATCATTACATTTCAGAATCTGTGTGTGTCTAGTGCTGTGGGATTCCACTGCTGTCCCAAGCTGGGTGCTTTTGCTCTTAAATATCATCCACTTGTGCTTTTAAACTATGCTAAGTTGCTCCCATAACGGTGTTTTCTCCTTTCCTAGGAGATAAGAAATTGCTGCTGGAACAAGCTAGAATTTCCCTGTTTCTTTACTTTGGTTTTCGTAATGAAAACAACTTCATTTGTTTTTGTTTATATAACTGCTTAGACTCTGAAATTATAAAACTGAAATCAAATTAACAAAATGTAATTAACCTAATTGAAGCACCTGTAGCTATTTCATGGCCAAAATTTTTTGTGCTTCTAAAAGCACTTGCAATTTTATGTGTATACAGATGAGTGTGGTAGGCATATATGTATACACAATCAGTTCTGCTATAGTGTGACATGTATTTCTGCAAATCACTATGCTGTGCGTAATTGGGCAATAAAAACCACAGGGCTTTACATCTTCATCAGTGACAAACTAATAAAGACAGACAGTACCCTGTAAAAACAGTAGTATTGTTTTACCCATGATAAATAGATTATAAATACATAATTACTACAGTAAGTAAGACACACTTTACCTTAAAAAAAAAAAATTTTGAGGAGTTCCGTGGAAGTGAGCGTTAGAAAAGCTATTACTCTTCAGTAATTATAAAATTGTGGAATGAGGGTGATTTGAAATTGAAAGGAAGGTTGTAACACCGGGTGTGCATGGGTATAGGTCATTGTTCTGGGCACCAAATATGGCAGTTAAGTCATCCTGTATGGCCTTAAATCCTGGCTGTAGATGTTTACCTTTGATTCATAGGTCCTGTGACGCATGTGCTTATAATAGATATTTTATCTTATTAGCGTTTTATCAAAATTGAATATTTGATTCAATTTATAGCTGTCTTCTTTATTGCCTGTATTACTGTGGACATACTTTTAGGTCCATTTTCCTCAAACCTCCAGCTTTGCTGCCTAGTTTTTGGCTTTGGAAATTGTAGGGATGTTTGAAAGCACTGAAACAGCCACTCAAGTGCCAATAGTAGCCCCTTTTGCAGGCTTTGGCTGTGTCCCTTTCAGGTCTAAACGCATAGAGAGCAATACACTTGTCTCATGCACTTCTGGGCATTTTGAAGCAGGATGTTGAAATACATTTGAGATGTGGAATAAGTTTTTAAAATATATATAGAGAAGTTCACAAACAAAAGAAATAGAACAAAATACAACCCTGTAGAATAGCACATGCATTAAAGTAAGGTAGCTGGTAACGTTCACAGTGTGGACTTGTGGGCATCTTGTGTATTTCCGGGATTGACTCTTGGGACTTCTGCTCTCATCTAGTGACATTAGTGGGGAAATAGCACATCAGCTCACTCAAAATTTATATTATGCTCCAAATGTCCCCAAATATAGCAATCATATGGAAACAAGATTGTTACAAATATTATAGATGAAATGATAGTGTGTGTGTATATATACATTTTTCCTTAATTTGTAGATGACATTCTAACATTTATCAGCTTCCAATAGTGTTAAGTTCATAATTAGCTGGATTACTTTTCTTTTGCCAGCTACTTTTTACTGACAGAAAGCTTGCATTTTTACTTTATTCCTTTTTGGTTGTTGTTCTTTGTATTGATTGATCAGTTCTTGGAATCTTGTAGATGCCTTGCCTTGTCAGTCCTGCCTGGAACTAAGTGAGGTATATCAATGAGTATTTATTCAGGTCAAAACATTAAGTATTCATTATAGCTTATATTCCATTTATTATCTCTTCTCATCCTGAAATTTATATTAC
The DNA here is from genome assembly GCA_006410635.1 of Cephalophus harveyi. Taxonomy (NCBI): domain Eukaryota; kingdom Metazoa; phylum Chordata; class Mammalia; order Artiodactyla; family Bovidae; genus Cephalophus; species Cephalophus harveyi. The sequence continues at coordinate 169,230 of SJYT01065859.1, read as the reverse complement.
TTAAATATCAAGCCTCTCAAATCCTCCAAATTTCCTCCAGTACTGGACTGTCTTTAACGAACAGTATTGCAAGAAACCCTGGATTCTTTGTGGAGGATGGTATTTAGGTGTGCTCATTGTTTTTGAGATATTGTTACTATGCCCACTCAGTAGTCAGAGCTTAAAAGTATGTGTGTGTGTGTGTGTGTACATAGAAATGTGTATTGCTGGGCATATACTCAGCAAACAGACTTTAGCTCTCAGGCCCTGTAGGGTTAACATCCACTGCAGAGAACTCTTGCACATGCGTGTCCTTCATGAGGAAACCCACATGCAGTGACTGACCATCTCAGGAGAATAAAAGCCTGGGTGCTTTAGCCCAAAGAGGAGCAAGAGTGAATGGTCACATATGCTTCAGAGCTTCCCTTGAGGTTGACCGAATCCCTGGAGAAGTTTGACTTCTCTCTTTGCCCACTTCGTCCCACTCCTCAACACCTTCTACAGCTTTAGATGCCTTATAAATATATTGCAAATATCTCACATATCAAATGCTAACTTAGCATGTGCTTCCAGAGGACCCATATACAGCCAAGTAGGTAGGTAGGTAGGTTGAAGATAGAAATAAATTTTATACTTATTTGTAAATATAAATGTCACTCAGCATATGGTGTCTATTTGTGTAGTTCCAATCCATGTATAAAAGTGCGAATACTCTGTACTTGAGTATAGAGTTCAATAAAGGGCAGTTAAATTTACTTGGTTGATAGTGGTTTTTCACCATTCTCTGGGCTTCCCCGGTAGCTCAGCTGGTAAAGAATCCGCCTGCCATGCAGGAGACCCTGGTTCAATTCTGGGGTTGGGAAAATCCCCTGGAGAAGTGAAAGGCTACCCATTCCTGTATTCATGGTCTTCCCTGGTGGCTCAGATGGTAAAGAATTTGTCTGCAATGCAGGAGACCTGGGTTTGATCCCTGGCTTGGGAAGATCTCCTGGAGGAGGACACTCTAATACTCTTCCCTGGAGAATCCCATCGACAGAGGAGCCTGGGGAGCTACAGTCCGAAGGGTAACAAAGAATTGGAGAAGATTGAGCAACTAAGCTCAGCACAGCATGATTCTCTACCCTTGCTGGTTTTTTCCTGCTTGTTTTATCAGTTGCAGAAGGGACTTCATTAAAATCTCTAATTATATAATGGATGCATTTCTTTTTCTCTTTGGTATTGACAGTTTTTAGTCATGTATTTTGAAGATCTCTTATTGAGTGCACATATATTTTTAAAAAATATTTTTACCATTTCTAAATGCCATAGTTTATGCCTGTTCTTACTGCTTATCTTGGTGTCTATTAGTTCTGATAGTAAAATAATTACCTTCTATTTAGGGTTGCATGATTTTTTTAATCCTTCTTTTACATATAACTTAATTTTTATTTTATATTTAAAGTTTATCTCTTGCACTTGGGTATTTTCTAATTCAGTTTGTTCTCTGTCTTTTATTTGAAATGCTTAGTCCATTAGAGTACTCCCTGGTGGCTCAGACAGAAAAGAATCTGCCTGCAGTACAGGAGACCTGGGTTCAATCCCTGGGTTGGGAAGATCCCCTGGAGAAAGGAAATGACAACCCACTCCAATACTCTTGCCCGGAAAATCCCATGGATGGAGAAGCCTGGCAGGCTACACTCCATGGGGTTGCAAAGAGTCAGACACGACTGAGCGACTTTACTTTACTTTTTAGTCCATTTACATTTGCTAGTATTGATAGGGTTTCATTTAAATCTACCATCTTGCTATTTCATCATAATATAATATTTAATAATACAATGATTTAAACAAAAATGTTGCTGACAAGATACAAACCCACTGAATTGTAAACTGCTTTTTTTTTTTTTTAATTCTCACAAGTATCTCCGAGAGTATATATTACTGTGAAAGAGTTGCCCTGGTAAATGAAGTTTAGGAAGTTTTGTTCTAGATCCTATCCTGTCAGCTGATAACAACTTTCCTTTTGAAATGTCGACCATACTGACCATGGCATAGTTTTAAATATCAGAATAAGACTAATTGTCAAATAGATAACCAAACTCTTTCAGCTCTCTGTTCACATACTGAGACGATGTAACTTACTTGCCCTCTTGCCAGGGCATACTGTGTGTATGACCTTTGTGGTCGTCTTTATGCAAATATTAGTGCAAGACTCTTTTCCCCCCATGGACTTAATCCATGGAATGCTCCAGGCCAGATTACTGCAGTAGGTAGCCTTTCCCTTCTCCAGGGGATCTTCCCAACCCAGGGATCAAACCCAGGTCTCCCACACTGCAGGCGGATTCTGTACCAGCTGAGCCACAAGGGAAGCCCAAGAATACTGGAGTGGGTAGCCTATCACTTCTCCAGGAGATCTTCCCAACCCAGGAATCGAACTGGGGTCTCCTGCTTTGCAGGCAGATTCTTTACCAACTGAGCTGTATTACCATCTAGTGATAAGGCACCAGGGACTAGAGGTCTTCTCTTGGGAGAAAAGTGAAAACACAAAGCAGCTATTTATAGCATAACATCATTACTGGTGTAAAGCATAGCAGATTTCAAGACAGATATTAAACTAGATATTCAATGATAGACTAGACAGTGAAGCTTCAAATTACTGTCCATCACATAAAAGCAGCAGATACACCTGAATTGACATATCACAGTGTCAATGATTCCTCTGTCTTATCTTCTATGTTAGGTCTCTTTACATATATTGGGGTTTCAGTTTCATGCATTTCTTTTTTCCTTAAATCACAAAGCAATTTCTGAAATACAGATTAAAACAGTTGGATATTTGGTTCTTTGGTTATGTAGATATGTGTGTATCTATGTACATATATACACACACATGCATGCTCGCACACACACACACACAAATAGTACCAAAGTTCTGTCCCAGTGAGAGCTATCTAAAGAAATACCACCATGAAAATGTCACAAAAGCCATTAAGTTTTTATAGAGGTGGCAAGCTAAACTCATTAGCTTTAGTAAAAGGTAAAGAAAGAAAAAAAGAATAATTATCTGAGAAATGAAAAGTGAATCAGACAAAGAAGATAAAGTTGCCTTGTCTAGATTGTTGCTCCTCGAATTAATTTTGTTGCTTAAGAAAATTTGTATTGTAGCAGTTCTAATTGTTCTTATACTTACAGTACCACTCTGCTGGTCTATCCTATGGAGTAGAAGACTATCATTGTCATTTTGTCAACTATTAAAAGTTTCTATCAGCATATATAGTGAACCACTTGATTGATGAAAACTGTCAAAATAGTAAATACTCTTTTAAATATTCCTGTGAATATTTGAAAACAAATTTGATCTTGACAAGGGAAGACAAGAAAGAACATTTTATTTATAAAGTTTTTATACAGAAATGGATATTACTACCTTTTCTTGCTTGATTTGTGATAATCTACCATTAATAGTTGTCACTGGTTCAGACATCCCACATCTTAAGAATAATTCTTCAAGGACAGAATGAATAAGTCTCATACTATAAAGTAATATGGTGCTGTAAACTCCTCAACAGCTGATCTTTAGTTTGCCTGTAGATATATTTTTATTTTGCTGGATATCTGAAGGCACAAGGGCATCAAAGATGTTTCAGTCTTGCTTTTGCATCGTTGGCACTAAAATATAGCTTTCATTTTTAGATAATTCATGTAATTTTTTTAACTTAAGAAAAGATGGAAAAGCAACAGTCCAGATTGTTTGACCTTAGATATAGCAATTGCTACAGTTAAATCCAGTTAAGTGTGTACAGTTTATGAAATGTCTTTAACACGAGTTCTCTCACAGAGAAAATTCTTATCTTTTAGTCTGTCTCCAGCCTCTGTTTTCCTATCTACCCATTTATCACACATCTTTGAAACATATAAAAGAAAGTCTTTTTGACAGTTATTTTTTCCTGGGTTGAGGCAGCAGTATACTGTTGGTGCACTCTATGGATCTCAAAATTTTATGAGATTTCACAGAATAGCTGAAGTGAACACAGATTTTGTGTTCAAAACATACATGTCACACATATTTGTGTCTTGAAGAATTATATGTTGATGAGAGTCAGGGAAATCACTGATGGCAGTGTTTTATGTTTTGTTTTTTTTTTTTTTTCTTTGAGAGAGCTCCTCAAACCAAATTCCAATTCATTTCTGTTTGGTTTCAAAATTACTGTATTCAGTGCTATTTGTGTTCTCCCAAGACTAAAGCACAGGAAGAAGTATATTTTCTTAGAATTTTAACCAGTGCTTGAAAAAGACAAAAACTCAGAACTTGAAAACAAAAGATGATGAGGACTCAGGCTTCATCTTTAATTGGAACATGGTCATAGTAGATATAAATTTGAAGGATTTTTAAACTGACATTTATAGGTAGCTATATTTATTTTAAATATCATCTGAGAGTAGTAGTAAGCCACTCCTAATAAGGCTGCTCATTCGAGAAAAGAAATGAGACAGACACCTTGCTCGGAATTCACCTGTTAAGCTGTTTCTTCACTTTCAGCAGCACCATTCAGAGCCACTGACTAGTCATTTTTTGTCATCAACAGAGGCCAAGAAAACACAAAGGACAGCATTCTAGACAGAGGGTTTTTTTTAAAAGACACCTTTATTTCCTGGTGAGATACTTCACTTTCGCCCCTACCATTTCTACATTATTTAATACGGGAAGTCTGAAATCACTCCTTATTGTGGACACTGAACACAGAGAAAAAGCAGAAGGCAGGCTAGTTCACCGAAAATGTGGCTTCCATTCTTGAATCATACTATTTTAATGCTAATTTGGAAAGTATTAACAACGTGGTTTCATCCACAGTATAACGTTTCCAGTGAATAAGTATTCTGAATATTTACTGGGTATTTTTAAAAAGCAATAAAATGATATTACAAGCTGTCAAGGCTAGCATCATAAGGAAGAACAACAAACTTCACAGAACTGGAATGAGGTTGCCACATGACAAAGTCAGTATATGAAACAGGTAAAAAGACCCATCAGTTCTAAGATGCAAACCCCAATTACTTTTTAAAAATCAAAGCAGTGCTAGGAGTACATGATTGAATTAGAAAAAGAGATCTAAAGATACTCTTCTCTTATTAACCATGGCACCCATCCGACCCTTTTAAAGCACTGAATATGTTAGATTGCAGTTAATTCTATTTATAAGAAAATAAGACTCTATCTAATTTGATTTTCTCCACAATCTAGTGGTAGAAAGAAATGACTATTGTCATTTTTGAAATAGGAAAACTGAGTTCAGCTGGAGGTTAAAAGAGTTGCCCAAGACCAGACACTGCTGATAAATGCCAAAGACAACATAAAAAACAAATCTTGTGCCTCTCAGTGAATTTCCTTTCTTTTTGCATGCAAAGCCTCACATTTTTGATACTGGCTCTCACAGTTCATAACCACTAAAGCAGAGTTTTCAAAAACTACACATTTTACAAATACCATCTAAGTAGTCATTGGGGGACTGTAAGTAGACATTAGTGGAAGAACTAGGGATATAATTTAATTCATTTATACTTTGTGTTTTTCCGCCCCAAACAACCTACCTTAAGAGGTCATCTGGGAATGCTGACTCAGGTTTGGAGGGCATTTAAAATAATGAACTTTGAGCAAATGACTTACTTTTAACCAGCTTATCTTCCTGTTCATTGAGTAAATATTTACAGATAAAGATAAATGCAGAATGAAAGGCATTTCTGTGAATCAGTGTAGCTCCTGTAATGTTCTTGGGCACTGTACTGATTCCATTTTCTAGCAATTTAATTGATTTCTCTTGGCTTTGAAATTTTCTAGGGAAGTTCCAAAAAAATAAGAACTCAGATCAATTATCTTTCTGACACATCCAATAATACAGATCTTAAGTATTTTAAAAGTTTCATGACTGCTCTTTTTGACAGTTTTACAAGTTCTAACTCCCCTGCATGGGGAAAATTCAGTAATTCAGTAATTCTCAAAGTGCAGTCCTTAGACCAGATGAGTTGGCCACATCAAGAAAGCAACTTAGAAATGCAGATTTTTGGTGTCATTTCAGACCTACTCAATCAGAAACTGGATGTGGGTCTCATCAGTTAATTTTAACAAGCCATCCAGATGATTCTGATGCCTGCTAAAGTCTAGAATCACACTTCATTAAAACAAAGATTATAAATGCAGGGCCATTCTTTCAATTTTATAAGAACGCATTGTTAGAGAACCATATTCCTCTTGATTATTGATACACTGAACATCAATAGAAGTAAAAAAACTAGAGTTGTTTGTTCATCACATCTCTCTCTATAAGGACTTAATAGCCACTTGATGGGAAAGATGGTTTTGCGTTTCTGCCAATACTGTCTACTCAGCTTAGAAAAGTCCATTTTAAAACAGAGCAATCAATCATATAGTCTCTGTATAAGACACAAGATCTCTGTACCTTTTTTGCAATGGCCCACAAAGACAACTATATATGTATGTGTATGTGTGTATATACATATATAATATATACATGTGTGTGTATGTGTATATATCTAAAATATATATACATATATATTACTGAAAAATCTCTTTTGAATTAAAGAAAGATACAAATTATTAATAATAAAAATTTTCCTAGAAAATTAAATTTGATCCTTTACTATACTTTATAGCTTTTCTAAAAAAGTAATCATCAGAAAAGTTTGCTTTATATGTTACATATAAACATTTGTATTTGAAATATAAAATTTATATGAAACTATTTTTAAGCTCCTGGAATGTACACGTGTGTCCCCTCTTCCTGAACCTCTCCCCCTAACCCCCCACCCATCCCACCCTCTAGGCTGTCACAGAGCACTTAGTTGAGATCCCTGTGCCCATCAGCAACTTCCCACTGACCATCTGTTTTACACGTGAAAGTGCTTGTGAGTCAAAGCTGCTCTCTCAACTCATGTCACCCAGTCCTTCCCCTGCTGGGTCCAAATTCTGTTCTCTCTGTCTGTATCTCTATTCCTGCCCTGCAAATAGGTTCATGGGCACCATTTTTCTAGATTACATATATATATGTATATATATATATATATAATGAAAAAAGGAAGAAAAAAGTTACACTGTATTGTAGTCCATTAAGTATGCAGTAGCATGATGTCAAAAATTCCAATTCAAAAAAACTGTATTAATTAAAAAATGAGGTAAACTCAAGAGGGAGGGCGATATCTGTATACTCATGGTTGATTCACATTGTTGCATGGCAGAAACAAGTACAACATCGTAAAGATTACCCTCCAATTAAAAATTAAAATAAAAAAAATTTGAAAGTCTTTCCTGGAAAGAGTACGTGGACAAATCCTGAGTCCACATGGAAAGAGAAGCCGTCTTTTTCTTAAACACTGCATTTAAGACAGGAAATGCAAAAGAAATTGATCTTCACTCAATTACAAAAATATCAACTAGAAAAAAAAATACAACAATCATGATATGTTTGTCTAAAACTATATGTATATACATTCCTTAAAAAAATGGACAGACTGTTAAGAGAAATTGATAAATCTATAATTACAGTGGGAAATTTTGCCAGCTCTTTCAGCAACTGATAAGTCAGCAGTTAAAGTAAAGAAACAGAATAAATAATACAAAGAATGAGTTTATTCTAAATTATATATAGGACACTACACTATGACTTATCTAGATAGCATATTAAAAACCAGAGACACCACTTTGCCAACAAAGGTCCCTACAATCAAAGCTATGATTTTTCCAGTAGTCATTTATGAATGTGAGAGTTGGATAATATAAAAGCCTGAATGCTGAAAAATTGATGCTTTTGAATTGTGGTGCTAGAGAAGACTCTTGAGATTCCCTTGGACAGGAAGGAGATCCAACCAATCAGTCCTAAAGGAAATCATCCCTGATTATTCATTAGAACGACTGATGCTGAAGCTGAAACTCCAATACTTTGGCCACCTGATTCATTGGAAAAGAATCTGATGCTGGGAAAGATGGAAGGCAGGAGAAGAAGGGGGCGACAGATGGTTAGATAGCCCGACTGACTCAGTGGACATGGATCCAAGCAAACTCCTGGAGACAGTGAAGGACAGAGAAACCTGGTGTGCTGAAGTCTGTGGAGTCACAAAAAAATCAGACATGACTTAGCAGCTGAACAATAACAAGCCTGTCTTCCCCAGATTAGATGGACATACTGGCTCGAGCACATGTGGCTAAAGCAAGAAAGCTATGAACCATTCAAAAACCAGAAATAGAGCTCTCATCAGGCACCGGATCTGTCTACATCTTGATCTTGGACTTCCCAACCTTCAGAGCTCTGAGAAATGAGTCTCTATTGTTTAAGCTACCCTATCTATTTTATGTTGATACAGCAGCCTGAACTGACCAGAGTGTATCTATTTCTACAACTGGGAATGAAGGAAGTCTTTAGGGAATCTGGATGTCTTTCTTTTACAGAAGTTTATACAGATAAAATAGGTACATCTTTAAATCACTAAGAACTTTTTTATTATTTGTCAACATTCAGTATTTTGAATGAAAGAAATTAAAAGGGCCTCAAGAGTTAATGCTTTACGATGATTCACTTTCTAAAACATGGAAAATTTATGGTGACAGATTTTGAAAGAAAATGGATATTCATAATAATTATTCTCAATTTATAATAAAGTAACCACCAAAATGGAACATCTGAGCACATTTGCATATGTTGATACAAAATTATGAAGTTCCAATAAAACTTATTCTAAACTAAAGTAAAAAAAAATCCTCCATTTTCCAAAATCTATACAGTGAATTCTCTTGAAATATTTCTGGATATTAAGTTTATGTATCTTCTACTTAATATATACTATATTTTCTTTGTCTCTCTCTCTTTTTTTTTTTTTTTTTGTTTTAGCTTCAACAATGTATGGCATTTTCCATGTGAAAAGTATTTAATTGTTGACATATAACTTGAAGCAGTTATCCAAAGTGGTTTATACATACTAATCGAATCCTATAAGAGGTATTATTCTAGCTCATTGTGACATATAGCATACTTGTACCTATATGAATAAGTATGCAAATTATTAATTTATTCAATCTTTGTACTCAGGTATAAATGTTATGCATATAATTTAGGAAATGTGGCTTTAAAGATGTATACCTGAAAAAAGACCATATTTCAGTGGATAATATTTGTCAACTCAGAATGTTAAAAAATATGTATATATCATAGGGTAGTTTAAAGTGATATTTGACTTTTTAAAAAGATAACTACTTTTGTTATTCATTTCAAAACATTTAAGTGGTAGAGAAAAACCCATGAACATCTTTAAGTTTGCCTACTAGACATTTCATCTGTAAAGATGAAAATAGTAAGTGTACTTAAAAGTTACCTTTGGTGTTTTCAAAGAGAGCAGAGGGTTTTACTTTGCATATAGCATATCTTTGCTTCTCATATGCTTCAAAGGATTAAATACCAAAGTCCTCGATTAAAGGCAGCTAGTTTCTCTGATTCTGATATTCGCCTGGATATTTTGATAGAATTTTTTCTCATGGTCACATCACAAGCCACAAATATAAATGAATTTTCTGCTGCACATCCCGCCCCCCCACATACCTTTTTAAAAAGACATGTATAATTTGTTTACCTTGTATTATAGAAAAAGCAAGTATATGAGGTATATCTTAAGAAATCATTTTTTTGCTTTTCCCTAAATTTTGCCACTTTCTTATTGGGAAAAAAGATCCTAATGGCAAGATATAAATAAAATCTATTTCTCTACAAAATCTGAAATCATACTGGGATTTTGATTAGTATGTATAAATGGGACCGAAAACCCATTCTGTTACCAAGTTGTGCCTTTTTATTGTTGTTCTGAGTGGGTGTGAATTTCTGCTCCTACAGCATGTTAAGTGGAAGTGGATAGACAGTTACAGCTGGCTGTGAGCCCTGAATGATACTGGTTATAAACCAGAGACACAACTAGATTCAGAGCAATGAGCAAAATATACCCTGAGTTTCGGTTTATCTTCAAATACAAAGAGACTTCAGAGATATTGAGGGTTTAGTTCTAGACCACCACAGTAAAGCAAAGAAAGTAACAAAGTGAATCACACAATTTTATTTTTTGGTTTCTTGATGCACATAAAAGTTATATTAAAAAATAATTTTTAATTGGAGGATAATTGCTTTGATATTGTGTTGGCTTCTGCCATACAACAACCTGAATCAGCCACACGTACACGTGTGTCCCCTCTTCCTGAACCTCTCCCCCTAACCCCCCACCCATCCCACCCTCTAGGCTGTCACAGAGCACTTAGTTGAGATCCCTGTGCCCATCAGCAACTTCCCACTGACCATCTGTTTTACACGTGAAAGTGCTTGTGAGTCAAAGCTGCTCTCTCAACTCATGTCACCCAGTCCTTCCCCTGCTGGGTCCAAATTCTGTTCTCTCTGTCTGTATCTCTATTCCTGCCCTGCAAATAGGTTCATGGGCACCATTTTTCTAGATTACATATATATATGTATATATATATATATATAATGAAAAAAGGAAGAAAAAAGTTACACTGTATTGTAGTCCATTAAGTATGCAGTAGCATGATGTCAAAAATTCCAATTCAAAAAAACTGTATTAATTAAAAAATGAGGTAAACTCAAGAGGGAGGGCGATATCTGTATACTCATGGTTGATTCACATTGTTGCATGGCAGAAACAAGTACAACATTGTAAAGATTACCCTCCAATTAAAAATTAAAATAAAAAAAATTTGAAAGTCTTTCCTGGAAAGAGTACGTGGACAAATCCTGAGTCCACATGGAAAGAGAAGCCGTCTTTTTCTTAAACACTGCATTTAAGACAGGAAATGCAAAAGAAATTGATCTTCACTCAATTACAAAAATATCAACTAGAAAAAAAAATACAACAATCATGATATGTTTGTCTAAAACTATATGTATATACATTCCTTAAAAAAATGGACAGACTGTTAAGAGAAATTGATAAATCTATAATTACAGTGGGAAATTTTGCCAGCTCTTTCAGCAACTGATAAGTCAGCAGTTAAAGTAAAGAAACAGAATAAATAATACAAAGAATGAGTTTATTCTAAATTATATATAGGACACTACACTATGACTTATCTAGATAGCATATTAAAAACCAGAGACACCACTTTGCCAACAAAGGTCCCTACAATCAAAGCTATGATTTTTCCAGTAGTCATTTATGAATGTGAGAGTTGGATAATATAAAAGCCTGAATGCTGAAAAATTGATGCTTTTGAATTGTGGTGCTAGAGAAGACTCTTGAGATTCCCTTGGACAGGAAGGAGATCCAACCAATCAGTCCTAAAGGAAATCATCCCTGATTATTCATTAGAACGACTGATGCTGAAGCTGAAACTCCAATACTTTGGCCACCTGATTCATTGGAAAAGAATCTGATGCTGGGAAAGATGGAAGGCAGGAGAAGAAGGGGGCGACAGATGGTTAGATAGCCCGACTGACTCAGTGGACATGGATCCAAGCAAACTCCTGGAGACAGTGAAGGACAGAGAAACCTGGTGTGCTGAAGTCTGTGGAGTCACAAAAAAATCAGACATGACTTAGCAGCTGAACAATAACAAGCCTGTCTTCCCCAGATTAGATGGACATACTGGCTCGAGCACGTGTGGCTAAAGCAAGAAAGCTATGAACCATTCAAAAACCAGAAATAGAGCTCTCATCAGGCACCGGATCTGTCTACATCTTGATCTTGGACTTCCCAACCTTCAGAGCTCTGAGAAATGAGTCTCTATTGTTTAAGCTACCCTATCTATTTTATGTTGATACAGCAGCCTGAACTGACCAGAGTGTATCTATTTCTACAACTGGGAATGAAGGAAGTCTTTAGGGAATCTGGATGTCTTTCTTTTACAGAAGTTTATACAGATAAAATAGGTACATCTTTAAATCACTAAGAACTTTTTTATTATTTGTCAACATTCAGTATTTTGAATGAAAGAAATTAAAAGGGCCTCAAGAGTTAATGCTTTACGATGATTCACTTTCTAAAACATGGAAAATTTATGGTGACAGATTTTGAAAGAAAATGGATATTCATAATAATTATTCTCAATTTATAATAAAGTAACCACCAAAATGGAACATCTGAGCACATTTGCATATGTTGATACAAAATTATGAAGTTC
>SJYT01065859.1:105154-156709 GCA_006410635.1 Cephalophus harveyi | reverse complement strand
TTCTAAACTAAAGTAAAAAAAGAAAAAAATCCCCCATGTTCCAAAATCTATACAGTGAATTCTCTTGAAATATTTCTGGATATTAAGTTTATGTATCTTCTACTTAATATATACTATATTTTCTTTGTCTCTCTCTCTTTTTTTTTTTTTTTTTAGTTTTAGCTTCAACAATGTATGGCATTTTCCATGTGAAAAGTATTTAATTGTTGACATATAACTTGAAGCAGTTATCCAAAGTGGTTTATACATACTAATCGAATCCTATAAGAGGTATTATTATTGTCCTCATTTAACAGGCAGGCTAACTGAGATCCAGTGATGTTACAGGTAACTTGCTTAAGCTCCTGCAGCTAAAAGCAGTGTGATACTGCCCAAGTGATCAATAAAGAACATGTAAGCCTTTAATACTCTGTGTATTTATAAAGCTACCTGTTACTGGTGTTATAACAGCAATGAGAGAAATATCAAACACTAAGTGAAAGCTTATATTCTGGTACTAAAGGCAGATCCTAGAGATAGCCTGCCTGTTTGAATAAGTAGATTTACAGATAGAATCAACAGGTTTCCCCCTACCCCCTTATTTTTTTCTTTTGATTTTTATTTTATATTGGGATTTAGTTGATGTACAATGTTACTCTAGCTTCAGGTGTTCAGCAAAGTGGTTCAGTTATACATATGCATACAATTCATTGTTTTTCAGACTGTTGTCCCTTATAGGTTATTACAGAATATTGAGTAGAGTTCCCTGTGCTGTATAGTAAGCCCTTGTTGATTAGCTACTTTAGAAATGCATGTAGTGCATGCCGGTTATCCTACACTTTGTAGTGTTTGTAGGATAATCCAAAACTCCTCGTTTATCACTGCCCGCAACCTTTTCCCTTTGGTAGCTGTAACTTTGTTTGGAAAGTCTGTGAGTCTATTTCTGCTTTGTAAATAAATTAATTTTATCATCTATTTTATATTCCATGTATAAGTGTTATCATATGATATGTCTTTCATTGTCTGATTTACTTCACTTTTGAAAATCTCTAGGTCCTTCTGTGTTGCTGCAAATCATATTTCTTTTTTGTGGCTGGGTAATATTCTATTGTATATATGTAGCATATGTACTTTATCCACTCCTCTGCCAATTGACATTTAGGTTGCTTTCATGTCTCCACTATTGTAAATAGTGCTGGTGTGAACATCAGGGTCATGTATCTTTTTGAATTATGATTTTCTCCAGATATATGCCAGGAGTGGGATTGCTGGATCATACAGGAGTTCTAGTTTGAGTTTTTAGGGAACATCCATACTGTCCTCCACAGTGGCTGTATCCATTTACATTCTCACCAATAGTGTAAGAAGATTCCCTTTTCCCCACACATTCTCCAGAATTTACTGTTTGTAGAATTTTGAAGACGGCCATTTTGACCAGTGTAGATCTCTCTGAAATGGGGACATTTGGAGCAATTGGAAGGTTGGAATTTCCATTTATGGAGGTGAGAAATACTGTAGTGGATGCTGGGGTGTGAGGGGTAAAGGAGTTGAGTTTTGGTCAAATTTCAGTACTTTTCAGGCATGGGTATATCTTGATTAAACACTGAGATGAACTAGTTAGGAATTCACTGCAGAAACTATATTACTTAGTGATAACTTTAATTTTATAACTTTCATCTCAGCTAGGCTATCATTTCAGTTCAGTTCAATTCAGTCACTCAGTTTTGTCCGACTCTGTGCGACTCCATGAATCACAGTACACCAGACTTCCCTGTCCATCACCAACTCCCGGAGTTCACTCAGACTCACGTCCATCGAGTCCGTGATGCCATCCAGCCGTCTCATCCTCTGTCATCCCCTTCTCCTCCTGCTCCCAATCCCTCCCAGCATCAGAGTCTTTTCCAATGAGTCAACTCTTCTCATGAGGTGCCCAAAGTACTGGAGTTTCAGCTTTAACATCATTCCTTCCAAAGAAATCCCAGGGTTGATCTCCTTCAGAATGGACTGGTTGGATCTCCTTGCAGTCCAAGGGACTCTCAAGAGTCTTCTCCAATACCATGACATAGTAAATATAGAGTGAAAAAAGCACTGGATTCCAGTCAAACAAATTGTGTTTGAATTTTGGTTCTTCCACTTCACTATGTAAAATGCAGGGGAAATCAATTCATATGTTAGAATGGATTCCAACAACACAAGAGATGACTCTACACATGGACATCACCAGATGGTCAGTACTAAAATCAGATTGATTATATTCTTTGCAGCCAAAGATGGAGAAGCTCTGTACAATCAGCAAAAACAAAACCTGGAGCTGACTATGGCTCAGACCATGAGCTCCTTACGCAAAATTCAAAGTTAAATTGAAGAAAGTAGAGAAAGCCACTAGGCCACTGATGTATGACCTAAATCAAATCCCTTATGATTTTTACAGTGGAGGTGATGGGTAAATTCAAGATATTAAGATCTGGTAGAGAGAGTCCCTGAACAACTATGGATGGACATTTATAAAATTGTATAGGATCCAGTGACCAAAATCATCCCAAAGAAAAATACATGCAAGAAGGCAAAGTGGTTGTCTGAGGAGGGAAAAAAAGAAAAGCAAAAGTCAAAGGAGAAAGGGAAGGATATGCCCAACTGAATGCAGAGTTTCAGACAATAGCAAGGAGAAATAAGAACACCTTCTTAAGTGTGCAATGCAAAGAAATTGAGAAAAACAATAGAATGGAAAGGGCTAGAGATCTCTTCAAGAAAATTGGAGATACCAAAGGAATATTTCATGCAAAGGTGGGCACAATAAAGGACAGAAATGTTAAGGACCTCAGGGAAGCATAAAAGATTAAGAAGAGGTGGCAAGAATACACAGAAGCACTATACAAGAAAGGTTTTAATGACCCAAATAACCACAGCGGTGCGGTCACTCACATAGAACCATACACCCTAAAGTCATGAACACATGTAGAACTTTGAATCCTGAATTAGGAAGTCAATTGGGTTTTAGGAAAAATTACTACAAACAAAGCTAGTAGAGGTAATGGAATTCCAGCTGATCTCTTTCAAATCCTAAAAGATGATGCTGTTAAAGTGCTGCACTCAATATACCAGAACATTTGGAAAACTCAGCAGTGGCCACAGGACTGGAAAAGGTTAGTTTTCATTCCAATTCCAAAGAAGGGCAATGCCAAGCATTGTTTAAACCACTATGAAATTGTACTCATTTCACATGCTAGCAAGGTAATGCACAATATCTTTCGGGCTTGACTTCAGCATCACACAAACCAGTAACTTCCAGATGTTCAGGCTAGATTTAGAAAAGGCAGAGGAACCAGAGATCAAATTGCCAACATCCATTGGATCATAGAAAAAGAAGAGAATTCCAGAAAAACATCTGCTTCTGCATTATTGATTATGCTAAATTAGCCTTTGACTCTGTGGATCACAGCAAACGTTGGAAAATTCTGAAAGAGATGGGGATACCAGACCATCTTACCTGCCTCCTGAGAAAGCTGTATGCAGGTCAAGAAGCAGCAGTTAGAACCAGACATGAAACAAGGGACTGGTTCAAAATTGGGAAAGGAGTACATCAAGGCTGTATATTGACACTTAACTTATTTAACTTTTATGCAGTGTACGTTATACAAAATGTCAGGAAGAATGAATCTTAAGCTGGAATCAAGATTACCAGGGGAAATATCAATAACCTCAGATATGCAGATGATACCACGCTAATGGCAGGAAGTGAAGAGAACTGGAGCCTCTTGATGAAATTAAAAGAGGAGAGTGAAAAGTTGGCTTAAAAGTCAATATTCAGAAGACTAACATCATGGCTAAGCATTTTGCATGTAAAATCGTACTGAATCCTTATGACTAACTTGTAACCTTTTCTCCCAACAACAGGATTGAAGTTTAAAGGAGGTTAAGTTCATAAAGTTAGGAAGTGACTGATCTGTGTTTGGAACATATCAATCTTCTATTGCAAAGCTATATTCTTTTATGTTCCAGAAAACTAAATCTGAATGAAACAGTTAGCTGTTTGACATTCATCCAGTCCTTTGACTAATTAATTCTATGCCTAATTGTTCTTAGATCTAAGTCTAATAAAATGGAATAGATACCTTTGATCAAGAATACCTGTAAGTTTGCAGACCTTTGTTAAAACTTCATATCTACTGATATTACATACAATTGAACCCCGATTTTTAAGCATGAAGATAATAATAATAACTAATATTTATTTATTTTTGTGAGTCAGAAAAATGTGAGCAGTTCTTGTATGAAGAGAAAGAGGGAGAAAAATAAGTTGTAAAATAAAAAAAGAAATGGGACATTTAGTTCAGGGGTAGTCCAGAGTTATTTCTGAAAATACTTTAAAGGTGCCACAAACATATCAGCAGTTATAGAGTTTGGTGTTCTCATGCCTAATGATGTTTCATTTCTTTAAATGCACATATTTTTGTCACTTAAGAGGGACATTTCTGGTTATGGAAATAAATTTACTATCTTAAAACAGATGTTAGTTAGAAAGTAGAATTCCTTTTAGAGAACTTCACATTTCTGTCAACTTTTCTAAAGCAAATCTCTCAATTGAAGAGAAACGTTTATTTTTTTTTCCTTTGATTTTTTATTTAATGGTTACATTTATCTTAAAATATTCCACATTTTGGTTCTTATCAGTTGTAATCCTGGTTTTCCTATGTGCACTTTGTCTCTCAACAATAATGTTAAACACATTAATATAACCGCTTATTTATAGGACAGTCCTCTTGAATGGGCTTTTTTAGCTCTTAGAGGGTGGGGACTATGTTGTGTCAATGGTTTAATCCTCCATATAAAGAGTAAAAATAATCAATGTTTATAGAAAAGAAAAGACAAGGAAAACAGGAAGTTGATAATTGACCTCTAGGTACCATAATACTGCTAAATCACTTCAGTCGTGTCCAACTCTGTGCGACCCCATAGATGGAAGCCCACCAGGCTCCCCCGTCCCTGGGATTCTCCAGGCAAGAACACTGGAGTGGGTTGCCATTTCCTTCTCCAATGCATGAAAGTGAAAAGTGGAAGTGAAAAGTGGAAGTGAAGTCGTGCAGTCGTGTCCGACTCTCAGCGACCCCATGGACTGCAGCCCACCAGACTCCTCCGTCCATGGGATTTTCCAGGCAAGAGTACTGGTATGGGGTGCCATTGCCTTCTCCAGGTACCATAATAGACTGTTGTTAACCCAAGTTACTGCACTATCCCAGCCTGTTAAGCACGTTTCATCACAGGTCATATAAGCCATTAGTGTATCAAGAGAAGTGATCTTCATCGGTAGATGTTTAAGGTCAGTCTGCGTGTGCAAGCTAAGTCACTTCAGTTGTGTCCAACTCTTTGTGACACTATGGACTGCAGCCCACCAGGCTCCTCTTTCCGTGGGATTCTCCAGGCAAGAATACTGGAGTGGGTTGCCATGCCCTCCTCCAGGGGATCTTCCCAACCCAGGGATTGAACCCATGTCTCTTATGTCTCCTGCATTGGCAGGTGGGTTCTTTATCACTAGCACCACCTGGGAAGTCAGGTGGTGCTAATACTCTGCAAAAACCAGTAAAACCAGAGTATTTCATACAGGCAAGTGGTCCTCACAGGAAAATGACTTCTCCCTAAACAAGCAGAATATTTCTCTTCGTCTTGAATTGAGAAGTGATTCATAACTCATGTCATAATGTGAAAATTTCACATTGTCTAGGTGACACTCTCCAGGAAAGTGATTGGAATACCTGTCTCATTTGTTCAGAATGAGTGGATATTTTGCCTTGTTGCAAGTCACTAACCATTTGTTAGACAGGCAGGAACTTTTTCATGTGTTAGTTTTGTAAACAGCAAGGAAACAAAAGGACCACATTTTCTCAGCAGACATTTAAA
Source organism: Cephalophus harveyi (assembly GCA_006410635.1). Taxonomy (NCBI): domain Eukaryota; kingdom Metazoa; phylum Chordata; class Mammalia; order Artiodactyla; family Bovidae; genus Cephalophus; species Cephalophus harveyi. The sequence continues at coordinate 150,835 of SJYT01065859.1, read as the reverse complement.
TATATGACTTGATTACTAAGTCAGTCAACTTATGGGTAATGCCTATTATCTTTATAAATAGATAAGAATATATATATGTGAGAAGCATTGATGTGGAGAATGCTACAATAACAAATCTTATTACAAGAAAGAATTTTGAAATAACTTGCCAGGAGGGTAATGACCTCAATTAAATTTTATGTGAAATAATAATTGGTGATTTTAATAAAGGAACTCAACTGCAAATTGCATATTTGATAATATAATATTTTGGTATTACTTATTTCCCTCTGGCTTGCATTTATATTAAGTAAAAATCTTTGAGATAATCAAGGAAGATTTATAATTTGAAGTGCTTTTTCTTTCAACCTAATCAAATAGATTTTAAATGATTTTAAATTCAAAAGGAGGGAGGGAAGAACACTTCACATCTTCTTGAAGATTGAGAGATATTTATCAGTGAGGGAAATATTGGAATATAAAAATATACAGTGAATATCAAAGTGACACCAGTGTAAGACAGGAAAAGTTAAATGCCACAGTATTTAAAAACCCTGGCATGTGAGATAAATATGTTTGGTGTGAATCATAGGAAAAATACCAAGTTAAATAACACTTTTGGCATGCATGCAATCTGTTTGCATGTTTAGATGTCATTGTCTGTGCTTAAAGAATTTTTGAGCAAAACTATTATTTCATCGTGGTTGCACATTTTCAATGTACCTCATACAAAGCACTCCCTTATGTGCGGTTTTGAGTTGAAATAACTTACAATTCAACTCAGAAGGACTTTTGTTTCCATCACTACAAACAGGAAAGATTTTGTAAAAGAGTGCCGAGATACATTATACTAGAGGGTTGCTGTGCACACTTCGATGTTAAATTTAAGTTTAATTTAGAGACAGCAAAACTTGCACTGTGATGTTCATATTATTTAGTCTTTAAAATCTGTTGCACTCATTTTTCTATATCATTACTTGTGTTTTATTCTGGTTCAGGATGAAGCCAATAATCCCGTGGGGCAAGGCCCCCTTTTGTTTTTTATGTGGCATATTTGTTTTCCGATGGTGTTAAGTATTGTTAGCAACAATAATAATGAAGTGAACTTGGAGTGAAATGAGCAGCTATTAGTAGCAAGCTTGTCTGAGGGTATGCAAGACACATGTTAATAGCCTGGTTTAAAAACACTGAACGTGATCACACCCACACTGCCCAGATATAAAATATTTCCAGAGTCACCGACAGTCACCAACCACTGTATTTCCATTGTATGCTATCCTTCCATATTTTGCATCAAATTATATCTTCCTTGCATTGTTCTGGTTTTACCAACTCTATTTTGAGGGACCATAAGGCAATATTGCTGGTCTTATAAGTTCTCTGTGTCACTGAATAGGGTTTCCAAACCTTGAGTGTGTCAGTACAAACAAGTGAAATGAGATGGGCAGCTGGTTACCTTCTAGAAGGCTTGCGCTGGTAGTTCTCCTCATTGTTGTTCCGTTGCTTGGTTGTGTCTCACTCTTTGTAATCACGTGGACTGCAGCACACCGGGCTCAACTGTTCACTATCTTCTGGAGTTTGCTCAAATTCATGTCCATTGAGCCAGCGATGCTCTCTAACCATCTCATCCTCCGTTGTCCCCTTCTCCTCCTGCCCTCAAACTTTCCCAGCATCTTTTCCAATGAGTCAGTTCTTCACATCAGGTGGCCAAACTATAGGAGCTTCAGCTTGAACATCAGTCCTTCCAATGAATATTCAGGATTGATTTCCTTTGGGATTTGCTGACTTGATCTTGCTGTCCAAGGGACACTCAAGACTCAAAAGTCTTCTTCAGCAGTGGACACACTCTAATCTTGTCATCTTCCTCCTTAAGCATGTCAGCAGAAACAAACATAATATTCTAGATATATATTGAGAAATGCAGACATGGGTGAAAATCATTTTTTCTTCTTTATTGTATATTGGATACCATATTTACTAAGGAAGCTTAAGGCTCTGTTAACTTATTTTGTAATCCTATGTTGCTGCTGGTAAATGGAATTTGTGGTCATTTTATAGGAGTCTAGCACAATCACCAGGGAATTCAGTAATCAGCTCACTGCTGAATTCATCTCTCAGAGTTAGAGTGCCTGGGACCTCAGAACCTCCAGGGGGAGCTGGAGGTGTCAGAAGGTCAGTTGAGAGCAACTCAGATTTTTCTCTTGGGAATTCCTTAGGGCATGTACTGCTTAGTTGTAGTAACATTAAAAGAAATACCAGAAAGCCAGTGTTGTATGCCATTCTGATGAAGGAAAGTTCTGGGCTCCGAGATTCTGTTTCCTTATGTCAGGCAGTGAACGGGCATTCTCGTTAATTCACCCGCGTGTGAAATTTTAGACACAATTTCCAAATGCATTTGTATTAACAACTAATGCATTGCTTTATTTCAGAAAGTAACACCCGTGATTGTTAAAGAGAGGTATCAGATATAATCAGAAGACTTTTAAAAATATAACTTGTTATATTTTCTTATAACTTGTTATAAAAAAAGAACAGACTTTTGGACTCTGTGGGAGAGGGAGAGGATGGGATGACTTGGGAGAATGGCACTGAAACCTGTATACTATCATGTAAGAAATGAATAGCTAGTCTAGGTTCGATACAGGATACAGGATGCTTGGGGCTGGTGCACTGGGATGACCCAGAGAGATGATATGGGGAGGGTGGTGGGAGGGGGGTTCAGGGTTGGGAACTCATGTTCACCTGTGGTGGATTCATGTCAATGTATGGCAAAACCAATACAGGATTGTAAAGTTAAAAAATAATAATAAATAAATAAATAAATAAAAATAAAATGGATAGCCAACCAGGGACTGTAATATATATATAAAACTTGTCTTGTTATAAATGAGTTTATATAGTGGAGAAGGGCTAACATAACACATGTTTATAGTATTGGAACCAGTTCTTAGTGAGACCAAGTAGTGACCTTTCGTTCACCTCACTGCTCCCCTAAAGCCTGTACACATGCTATCATCTTACCATATGCCTTAGACATTGTAGAATAAAGCTGTGATAGATGGACTATTCTAGCACTTCTCAAGATAAATTTAACCAAGTGTGCTCAACTAAGGCCTGCCCTGTCCATTAGAGGAAGATTGGCAAGGTCTGAAGACATTTTTGGTTGTCATTGGAGGGATGCTATTAGGTAGAGACTGAGGTTACCTTTAAACATCATAAAAAGCACAGGGAAGTTCACTGCTGTGAAGAATTATCTGGTCCTAAACGTTAGCTTGCCTGAGAGTCCCATGGACAGAAGAATCTGGCACGCTACAGTCCATGGGGTTACAAAGAGTCAGGCTCCACTGAACACTCTACAGAAATGTTACCAGTGTTGAAGCTGCACAACTCTGACTAAGACATCTGCGTCCCCTGACTGAGTGTATTGTGCTGACTTCACATGGAGTGAAGCAAAGGGCACCAGTCGACTATGCTGCTCTGAGCCAGACTGTGTTCTTCCCATAGCTGCACCGTCCCTGAGCGAATGCTTCCTTAACCAAACACATTTTTCCCTGAATTACTCTCTGATTTGGGTAGTTTACTCTTATTAATATTTAATTGATAGTCACAGTTTTGTGAGTTTTTTTTTTTCCCTATGGATGATGATAATGAGTTCCATTTTCTGCCTTACGATTCCTGCCAAGATTCCCCAGGTTTAGCAAAACAAAAAACAAGCAAAAAAACTTTCATCTAACTAGTGCACTAACTCCTCACTCTTTTCTCTGTTTCATGTTCCCGGTTCATATACCACCATCCAAGTGACTTCACCTTTTGCAGCTGTCAGAATAATCTGTCCAGAAAATGGGCCTCACCTTGTCACTCACCTGCCTGCAAACCTCCTGAACGGTTGCGCCTTGCCATCCTGATGAGAAGCAAGCTGTTCCCTTCAGCAGAGCAGAGCACACCCTCTCCCTCCAGCCCCCGCCTCGCTCCGCAGCCCAAGCTCCTGTCCCAGGGCCCCCTCCTCACTGGGTTCCTCCAGCTCTTTACACCAGTCACTTGACTCTCACCTCAGTGACTGTGTTTCCACCTGCCTCTAGCTTTACAGGTTTATCCTTTACCTTCGTCAACTCTAATTCCCATGTGGCTCGTTTACCACATCCTGTAGGAAACTTCTCTAATCTTCCCAGGTAGGGTTACTCCTGTAACGGCCTGTCTAAATTTCTATCATTATCTTTCCCAGATTGTTTTAAAAGCAGACCTTTGTGTGTTCCTCTCAATTCCATGAAGTCATGACCTAACTCCCTAACCAGGAACCCGGAAGATGTCTGTGTCTTAATCATTGTAAAGTGCTCAAGTGAATGAATGAGTGGACTTGTCTCTTCACTGTTGTGAGTGGATTGTATTAATCTGAGTTGACTAGTGAGTCCTGATTGACTCACAGAGTAAGCTTAGAATCATGTACTCTGTAATTTCTGTATGACAATCATTAAAACCAAGTTTACCCATTTTTTTCCTATTAACTTGTTTGTTTGCTGCTGCTGCTGCTAAGTCACTTCAGTCGTGTCCGACTCTGTGCGACCGCATAGATGGAAGCCCACCAGGCTCCCCCGTCCCTGGGATTCTCCAGGCAAGAACACTGGAGTGGATTGCCATTTCCTTCTCCAATGCATGAAAGTGAAAAGTGAAAGTGATGTTGCTCAGTTGTGTTTGACTCTTAGCGACCCTATGGACTGTAGCCCATCAGACTCCTCCATCCATGGGATTTTCCAGGCAAGAGTACTGGAGTGGGGTGCCATTGCGTTCTCAGAACCTGTTTGTTTAGATGGATTCAAATTACTAACCATTCAAGGAGGTCTAGGTATTGAAACATGCAATCTGAGTACTATTATCCTGTGAATTCCCAATTGACCTTTGGTCCAAGGCACAGCTGAATGTAGCAGAAACAAGTAATAATACGTGCAATACCAGTATTGAGCAACTATCCTAAGTCAGGTGCTATGCTCAGAAATAGAAGGTTTTTTTACCTAACCTGTAAAATAGAATGATAATTATTCCCAGTTTACATATGGCAACATTTTTAGGAGGAAACCGAGGCATAGAGAGGTTAAATAACCTTTCCCAAATGTAAAAATTGACCAGGTAGTACATGCAGAAGCAGGCATTCAATCCAATCAGGAGCTTTAACTTCTGCTGAGAACAGTCTGGCTGGCCTTCCATATCCAAAGCTGGATCCATAGTTGATTGAATTTGAGGATGTGGACCCATCAAATACAGAGGGCCAGCTCTACTAGGCCATTTTATGTAAGGGATTGAGCATCCTCAGATTTTGGTGTGGTGGATGGTTCCGTACCCAATTCCCCCCCAGATACCAAGGGAGACTGTATTTTCTGGCACACCTACATACTGGCAAATTAATACCTAAGCCTTTAAGCTCAAAGATTAGTTCTAGCTAATTACTCTTTGCATGCATGTCATAAGTTGCTTCAATTGTGTCTGACTCTTTGTAACTTTATGGACCATAGCCTTCCAGGCTCCTCTGTCCATGGTTGCCATACCTTTTTGCATGGGATTTTCATGACCCAGGGATCAAACCAATGTCTCTTATATCTCCCGCATTGTCAGGCAAGTCCTTTACCACTAGTGCCACTTGGGAAATGGGAATTACTCCTTGATGATGATTAAATGAGATTATGTGAATAAAAGCACATAGTAAGTGGTACATAGTAAAAGTTAGCTACTAGAATTATTATTAAGCTTTTAGATTAAAACACTGATCTTTTTGCTTCATAGTTTTTTTTCTTTTTTTCCCCAGAATGTCATATAGTTGACATCATATAGGATATAGCATTTCCAGATTGTTTTTTTTTTTTTTTAAGATTTATTTGTTTATTTGTTTTATTTTGGGGCTGTGGTGGGGTGGGTCTTTGTTGCTGTAGGCAGGCTTTCTCTAGTTGAGGAGAGTGGGGGCTTCTATTAACTGTGATGTGTGGGCTTCTCATTGGTGGCTTCTCCTGTTCTGGAGTCCAGTCTCTAGACGTGAGAGCTTCAGTGGTTGTGTTGTGTGGGCTCAGTAGCTGTGGCCCACGGGCTCCATAGCATTGGCTCAGGAGTTGTGGCACACAGGCTGCACGGTGTATGGGATCTTCTTGGACCGTGGATTGAACACGTGTACCCTGCATTACGAGGCAAATATTTCAACCACCAGACCACCAGGGAAACCCCCCAGATTGGATTCTTTTCATAGCAATATGCCTTTAAGATTCTTTCATGTCTTTTCATGGTTTCATTTCTCTTCAAGACTAAATAATATTCTATTGTCTAAATGTACCACAATTTATTTATCCATTCATCTACCAAGGGACATCTTCCTTGCTTTCAAGTTTCAGCAATTATGAGTAAAGCTGCAGGTTTGCTTTTTTTTTTTTTTTCATACACGTAAGTTTTCAACTCCTTTGAGTAAATACGAAGGAATATAATTGTTGGATCATCTGATTCCTCATACAAATCAAAAGATTCTTTGGTGGTTTGTCGTTTGGTGTTTTGTTTTGTGGTTTCGGAAGGTTTCATCTACTTAGTATAACGTAAGAGCGGTCGTTACCAACTTTCAAGGACAACAAAGTCTAGGAGTGGTCACAACCCACCACAGTCCCAAGACCTAAACCGGTAGGACAATCCATACACCACCATAAAGTAACGATAAAATTAAAAGTAAAAGAACTACTAAACACCACACCTTGTAGAAGAATATACGTCTAAAAGGTAGATATATAGAAGGTACTACTCCATAGGTAATTTCAGAAACCGAGCAAAAAATTAACCAAATAGAAGAATAACAAGTCTATACTCAGGACACTTATAAAACCATTACCGGGAAATAGTCAACGTAACACGACACATACGAATCCGGGAGTCAACACAGACTGAGACACTGGGACACTTGACATCGGTCGGTCCGAGAAGACAGGTACCACCAAAGGGTCCGTTCTTTCTCATCGAACGGTACGGGAAAAGGTCCCTTAGAAAGGTTGGATCCTTAGCTTGGGTCCAGAGGGCGTATCGTCCTCCTAAGAAATGGTAGACTCGGTGGTCCCTTCGGGTCTACATAACTTATATTTATAAAAGAGGATCAAAACACCAAACAGAAGAGTAAGAGATCTGTAACAGAAATTGTCTCGACTTCGAAATTAAAATTACTTTAAGACGAATAATAAAAAAACAGTCAAAACAGAACTACAATGTGGTTTTTCCAGTATCAGTTCCTGTAGACCTAAAAGAGGATACAATAAAATTACCTTAAAAAGTCAAAAAAACACAAAATGTAAATCCAGACACTAGGTAAAACTCAACAAAAAAACAAAAACACACACACACTTCTTACATTAGACACAGATCTATTAAAAAAACGTATATTTATAGGTTAACGAGATGATAGGTGATGAACAACTTTTCTGACAGAAACAGGGAAACAGTTTTCAGTCGACTGATATAAGTATACGCATATAAAGACACGGGAAATAAGACAGGGTTGTTCATAAAGAATCTGTTTGGTTAAAAATTAAAACGTCAGAAATTTAAACAGTATCACAAAACGAGAATTTCCTATTTATCGAAACGTGTAGTTAATTCCTTTTATCATAATTCTATCCATGCTATCTTCAAAGTCAAGTCAAGTCAGTGAGTCAGCACAGACTGAGAAACGCTGGGGTTGAATCGCAGCACGCCAGGCCTCCCTCTCCATCACCAACTCCCGGAGTTCACTCAGACTCACGTCCATCAAGTCAGTGATGCCATCCAGCCATCTCATCCTCTGTTGTCCCCTTCTCCTCCTGCCCCCAATCCCTCCCAGCATCAGAGTCTTTTCCAATGAGTCAACTCTTCTCATGAGGTGGCCAAAGTACTGGAGTTTCAGCTTTAGCATCATTCCTTCCAAAGAAATCCCAGGGTTGATCTCATAGAGATTTAGATAGTTAAAAAGTATGTCAGCTTGTGGAGTCTCATGTCAAGTGAGTTCTGATAAATGAAGTAATACTGACAGTGGATCTTGAAGGGCAAGTAAAAATTCCATCATTTTTATTTTATTCATTTATCAAAAATTTGCTGGATGCCTCCAAGGGTTAAGTGTTGGATGAATCAGTAAGGATGCACTGTCAGTCAAACAGGCTGAGTCCCTGTCCTCATAAATCTGACATTCATGAACAAGAATCAGTGAATAAGTGATATATGATGTGAATTATTTGATAAGGACCATGGAGAAAACACTACCAACAACTCACATAAATAATTTTGGACGTGATGGTGTTTTATAAATGGTGATCTAGAAGTTTCTCTGAGGAGCTAATACTGTGAGGAAAGAGGGGGTTGTGCATATGGGGATGTGCATTCCAGGCAGAGAAACATGCAAATGCCAAAGCCAGGAGACGGGAACATGCTTGATACTTTTGAGGAGCAGTGTGGAGATCAGTAAACTATTGCACAATCACTGAATGGAAGGAAATGTAGGAAGTGTAGTCAGAGTCATCACCTGGGGCCAGATCCAGTAAAGTCTTAACTGAGAAAACTGCAGGTGAAAGAGTTATGGAGTCTAAGTTCTCTCTGCCTGCCAGTGAGTTGGAGATGAAGTGTTGAGGCAAGGAATATTGCAGGAAGTGGGACCCCTTCCAGGGCCTGAAACGGGGCTCTTGTCTAACACTCGGGAAAGAATTGTCCGAGGAGACACATGTGCTGACAAATCAAGAGATTTTACTGAGAAAGGGCACCCGGGTGGAGAGCAGTAGGGGAAGGGAACCCAGGAGAACTGCTCTGCTGCGTGGCTCGCAGTCTCAGGTTTTATGGTGATGGGATTAGTTTCCAGGTGGTCTTTGGCCAATCATTCTAATTCAGAGTCTTTCCTGGTGGTGCACCCATTGCTCAGCCAAGATGGATGCTAGCAAGAGGGATTCTGGGAAGTGGACGGACACGCGGTGTTTCCTTTAGACCTTTCCCGAACTCTTCTGGTTGGTGGTGGCTTATTAGTTCCCTATTCTTTATCAGGATCTCCTGTCAGAAAACAACTCATGCAAATGGTTACTATGGTGTCTGTCCAGGGTGGGCAGTTTCAATCAGTGTGCTTCCCCTAACAGGAGTACTTTATTCAGAAACCTGAAAGACCAAGAATATGGCAGACTAATGGCTTCCCTGGTAGTTCAGCAGGTAAAGAAACTTCTGCAATGCGGGAGACCTGGGTTTGGTCCCTGGGTTGGGAAGATGCCCTGGAAGAGGGCATGGCAACCCACTCCAGTATTCTTGCCTGAAGAATCCTCTGGACAGAGGAGCCTGGTGGGCTACAGTCCCTGGGGTTGCAAGAATCGGGCATGACTGAGTGACTAAGCACAACACCCAGCAATGTCTTAAAATAGTGAACTTGTCTGGGTCCAGATGCCAGGTACTTTGTTGGCTCAGATGGGAAAGAATCTCCCTGCAATGCAGGAGACCCAGGTTCTATTCCTGGGTGGGGAAGATCCCCTGGAGTAGGAAATGGTGACCCACTCAAGTGTTCTTGCCTGGAGAATCCCATGGACAGAGGAGCCTGGGGTGTTTCCAGTCCTTGCAGTGACAGAGAGTCAACAGGACTGAGTGAGTGACTAACACTTTACAGAACAGAGATGGGGGTGGGAGGAGTGAGGAAACAAAGTAGAAATGCAGAATAGAGAGGGAAAGATGGTTAGGAAGGAAAGTAAAAAGGGCCATCAGCCTTGCAAGTCATCTCTGAATGGTCAGCCAGTAGAAGGGATATGTTAATCTCTTCTTGCCTGAAGCCACTCACAGGTGGGCAGGGTCAGATTAACTCCCTGTGAACAAAACAAAGGCACTTTAGTTTAACAGTCAGGCAGAGGGGCAGGGTCCTCTGAGGCAGGCCATTTTGTATGATCTTAATAACAAAAGCACCTACAAGCAAGTCAAAGAATAGTTCCAAAGTGCTGTCAGAATTGGTTCTTCTCTGCAACAAAGAGTGGTTTAAGCAGCAGGAGTAAGGTGTAAGAAGATTTGCAAACAGGAATAAGGATGTTTGAAGATTTTTCAAGCAGTTTTTATAACTTGCAGTATAGGAAAGAATTGAGAAATAACAGTGTGAAGATTTTCAGCAACTTTAGAGGGAGAATCGCATAAGGAGTTTGTGTTGGGCTTCCCTGGTGGCTCAGAGGTTAAAGCGTCTGCCTCCAATGCGGGAAACCTGGGTTCGATCCCTGGGTCGGGAAGATCCTCTGGAGAAGGAAATGGCAACCCACTCCAGCATACTTGCCTGGAGAATCCCATGGACGGAGGAGCCTGGTAGGCTACAGTCCATGGGGTCACAAAGAGTCGGACACGACTGAGCGACTTCACCTACCTACCTACCATGATTATCACAGAGAAGGAAATGGCAACCCACTCCGGTATTCTTTCCTGGAGAATGCCAGGGATGGGGGAGCCTGGTGGGCTGCCATCTATGGGGTTGCACAAAGTCGGACATGACTGAAGAGACTTAGCAGCAGCAGCATGAAGTATCACATTTGATTTTTAGCAGAATCACTGTTAGCAGAAGGGAGAGGGGCAGTTGAAGAGGGACAAGCCTGAAGGCCAGGAAACCAGCTAGGAGACTATTATAGTAAAATAAATTATCAGAATTAGGACAGAAAGGTGACATGAGACACTGTTAAACAGTGTAATTTTCTGATCAATGAAAGCACAATGTAAGGTTCTAACTGGCAAGGACATGAATTTCTTAGTATCAGCATCTTGAGTATAAAAAAATCACCAATATCTTTGTGACCCCATGGACTATACAGTCCATGGAATTCTCCAGGCCAGAATACTGGAGTGGGTAGCCTTTCCCTTCTCCAGGGGATCTTCCCAACCTAGGGATCGAACCCAGATCTCCTGCATTACAGGCGGATTCTTTACCACCTGAGCCACAAGGGAAGCCCTTCACTTTCACTTAAAGAATCTGGTTGTTTTGATTTGAAATGTGTATTATATAAAATAAATAAATAAAGATAGTGAAACCCTTACATAATCAAAAAGAAATATTATAGCTGTAGGAAAAGAAAATGTAAGTTTCTGTTAAAATATGCACATTGATAGATGAAAAAAATTCTAAAACATTGGAGAAGAGTATAATAGGCAAGATTTCTACCAAAATTGGTTTAAGTTGACAGTAAATGAATGTAATTAAATTTATGTTGTCTTGAAATAGAAGAATTCTGACACTTTAGTAGTCAGTGTTGTTCAAGGTAACAGGGAAATAGTTTTGGTTAGTTGGATCCAGTGTAATAATTAAGACTTTGAAAGAAACCCTGCTGGTCACTATAATTCATCAAATAATTCTACATAGCTTGATGCCATTATACAAGGCCTTTTCCATCCCCTTAGGCAAAGTAAAAACCATTTGGAAACATTTCATGGAAGAGTAACACAAACAATTAAGGTGTAATATGGCTAAATGACAGTTTAAAAACACTTAAAAGTCTTAATTGAAATAAGAATACTTGTACAACTGGCTTGAGGTGGTAGAAGAATTACTTAGATTAATGTGAGTAAAATAAGAGATAATGACATGAAATTAAGTAAATCATGCTGACCCTAGAGTTTGTTGATCATCAACGATACAAAGGAATGCATTAAAATCACAATTTCTTTCAAGGGTTTAAGTGTAAAGATTTACTATTGTCAGGAGAGTGTGTAATTTCCTCTGCTCTCTCTCACTGCAGCAAAAATTTGAATAGAGGACAGACCAGTCCTATAGCTCAGTTTTATTGGCAAGCAAAGGAAAATACATCCTCGAGACGGGAGGGCAGGCTGACCCAAAAAGTGCAAAGAGAAGAGAAGCCCCTGGCTCAATTTTAGCTCGTCTTTTTATGTTTTTTTCTCCTCCCCCTGAGCCTGCCCTGTGTAGACTGGGATAGCTGGGAGGGCTGTTTTTTGACCTGAGGTCCTCACTCTGATCTTCAGACCTTCCTTTGTTCTATTTTCCCAGGCTTTTCCCTTCTGTCTTTCAGCCACCGCCATATTGGACTCCTTTTTCCTGTTCTAACTACCTGATATTATGAATGTTGGGGGGGTGGGGAGGTGGAAATCCTTTAGATTATAAAATAATAGGTATATTTTAACTTTTAAAATTATTCCTCCAAGTGACGTATTTTAAATACTAATATTTTCCTTTAGTAGTTCATCAGTGAGACAAGTTGAATCATTGGGATGTGAGTTTAAAATGCTCAGGAAATCAAGTTTGGTTAGTAACCTAGAGTCAGAAGTATGCCTTACATCATCCATTTCAAGAGAAAAACAAATCAAAGCAAAACAAGTTACTGAACAGATGGGAAAATAATGAATATTTACATTTTCATTTTTCTCATGTTTTTAATGTTTTTCATTAATGTAGTCCAGTCTCCGATTTCATTTAGAAGTTGGTATATGAAAAACTAGATGAAGAAATGTCAGAGGAAAAAGATTAGTCTGAAGTAGTTAGTTCTCATTAGAAACATTGTATTATGGGTTGTGGGTGAGCTGTTTATAATGAACACCAATAGCATTTTGAGCATGAATAAAAATTATTTGTGCATGTATATATTTATATGTGTGTGTGTCTCATTTACTTTTAAACAAGGAGACTGTTAGGTAGTTAGAATAGGAAACAGGAGTCCAGAATGGTGGTGGCTAAAAGACAAGGAAAGGAAAAGCCCGCAAAAATGGAACAAAGGAAGTTCCGAGGACCAGAGTGAGGACCTCAGGTAGAACAAAAAGCACTCCTGGCTAGCCTCAGTTCAGTTCAGTCGCTCAGTCGTGTCCGACTCTTTGCGACCCCATGAATCACAGCATGCCAGGCCTCCCTGTCCATCACCATCTCCCAGAGGTCACTCAGACTCATATCCATCAAGTCCGTGATGCCATCCAGCCATCTCATCCTCTGTCACCCCCTTCTCCTCCTGCCCCCAATCCTTCCCAACATCAGAGTCTTTTCCAATGAGTCAACTCTTCTCATGAAGTGGCCAAAGTACTGGAGTTTCAGCTTTAGCATCATTCCTTCCAAAGAAATCCCAGGACTGATCTCCTTCAGAATGGACTGGTTGGATCTCCTTGCAGTCCAAGGGACTCTCAAGAATCTTCTCCAACACCACAGTTCAAAAGCATCAATTCTTCGGCACTCAGCCTTCTTCACAGTCCAACTCTCACATCCATACATGACCACAGGAAAAACCACAGCCTTGTCTAGACGGATCTTAGTCGGCAAAGTAATGTCTCTGCTTTTGAATATACTATCTAGGTTGGTCATAACTTTTCTTCCAAGGAGTAAGTGTCTTTTAATTTCATGGCTGCAGTCACCATCTGCAGTGATTTTGGAGCCCCCCCCAAAATAAAGTCTGACACTGTTTCCACTGTTTCCCCATCTATTTCCCATGAAGTAATGGGACCGGATGCCATGATCTTCATTTTCTGAATGTTGAGCTTTAAGCCAACTTTTCCGCTCTCCTCTTTCACTTTCATCAAGAGACTTTTTAGTTCCTCTTCACTTTCTGCCATAAGGGTGGTGTCATATGCTTATCTGAGGTTATTGATATTTCTTCCAGCAATCTTGATTCCAACTTGTGTCTCTTCCAGTCCAGCGTTTCTCATGATGTACTCTGCATAGAAGTTAAATAAGCAGGGTGACAATAGACAGCCTTGACATACTCCTTTTCCTATTTGGAACCAGTCTGTTGTTCCATGTCCAGTTCTAACTGTTGCTTCCTGACCTGCATACAGATTTCTCAAGAGGCAGGTCAAGTGGTCTGGTATTCCCATCTCTTTCAGAATTTTCCACAGTTTATTGTGATCCACACAGTCAAAGGCTTTGGCATAGTCAATAAAGCAGAAATAGATGTTTTTCTGGAACTCTCTTGCTTTTTCCATGATCCAGCTGATGTTGGCAATTTGATCTCTGGTTCCTCTGCCTTTTCTAAAACCAGCTTGAACATCAGGGAGTTCACTGTTCATGAAATGGCAAACCACTACAGTGTTCTTGCTTGGGAAATCCCATGGACAGTGGAGCCTGGCAGGGTACAGTCCATGGGGTCACAAAGTGTCAGACACAACTTAGCAACTAAACGACCACCAAGTCAATATTATTAAACTGGACAGTAAACAGACCTCCAAAGGGAGACTATATCTTTCAAAGTTTTTATCTACACATTCTTGAAAAGATAATGTAGAGTGAAGGATGCCCACTTTCATTTACAAGATGTGCAGGAATGTGAAATCCTTTGAAAATTACCCAGAGACTTGTGAAAAGTTGGTATATGCACAAAATTCAAAAAGGACACTGTCAAAAGTGGACAGTCAGAAAAAAAATGTCTTTTAGAACTTAAAAATAATTGATTTATTTAAGAAATGGTGCAAGTGGCAGGAAATTGAGTTTCCCAGAATATAGCATGATTTTTAAACAAGACAACATGAAAAAAAGACAACATGAGGTCAATATGAAATGATAAGATATGTTAAGGATCAATCCAATAAACTTAACATTCAAATAATATAACTTCCAGAAAGAAACTACAGATATAGCAAAAGAACAGAAATTATCTGAGAAATAATACAAGAAAACTTTTTCAGAGAAAGAAAGATGTAGGACTTCAAATTCTCCCACCAAATTGAGACAATAAAAATATTCTGGCTGGAATGCATAGTGGTGCAATTTTAGAGCGTAGAGAAAGGTGCAGAATATAATAATATGACAAAGTGCCTGAAAATTTCAAGAAGGAAAGCTATTTAAATAGTTATTCTCCAACTATGAAATAAACATGGTCAACTTAGAAAAAAGAAGTCACTGAGTTTAAAGAAACATAATGAGACATATCAAAGTGAATGAGAACATGAAATACAATAGTGATATGGTCTTTCTTGTGCTAGCAAGAAAAGAGACAATTTTATAACTTTAACACATGAATGATAAATATGTAAGTTAATAAAGGTATGCCAGTAATTTTTGGTCAAACAAGAGGGAAAACTTATTTTGAATGACTGTCATAGATGTGAAGGGAATCCACTTGACCTGTCCCCTTGGAAGGGCAGCGAAGTCCTGTTTTACTCTAGAGAAGGACATCTTTCCTTAGCCCCTGACTTGCTGTTGTAGTGTATTATATTCTCATCATCAAAATGATATCAGTGCTGCTAAGTGGTTTTCAGTATTTTGAGTCAATTTGTAACCAATCATGTGACTGTAAAATACAAAACACAGTGAACATTATCAAATATTACAATGTAAAATGAAGGGCAGCTGACACATGTGGGAAAGAGAGGCACAAAGTATGTCTTACAAAGTGTAAGCTTGATTACCTAAGATAAAATTTTAATTGTATTATGAAAAGCCTAACAGTAAACACAAATTGAATTAAAATAGCAACATCAAATGAGTGGGTGGTAGGAAAAATGAAAAGAAAGTCAGCTAATTCTCATATATAATAGCAGATATGTGTGTGTGTGTATATATATATATATATATATGGTGATTAATATTAATGAATCAGAAAATTACCCAGAGATATGGAAGTAACTACCAGAGGAAGTAAAAAGAAAAAATAGTTAAAAGTGTTGGCCTCTGGGAAGTAGCACTGGGGATGGGTAAGGATTCAGCGGGACCATTATTTTTCATTATACTTCTGTACAACTATTATTAAAATTCCTATGTGTAACAGTATATTAGCATTGTAAAATTATTCATTCTGTATGAAAAATTTTAAAAGGCAGGCAATCTTAATTATAGTATTTCCCTTATGTGTTGGAATGAGGTCATGCTTTAAAAATCAGAATCATAGAAACTTAGAAAATTATAAACTGTAGTTATATTTTGATTTGAATATAGTTTGACTGTATTTTTTGAGAAATAGTGTAATATATTGAGAATTATGTTATTCATGAACTGTATGCTCTTAGTAATCTTAATCCATTTCTCTGGTAGTAATTTAGAATTTATTTTCTAAAATGAACTTTTGGTTCACTTTCTTTTCTCTGGTAATAAGATGTTATTACTGAAGCTATTAATGGATATAATTTTATAAGTATTTACTGAGAACATAAGCCTGATTTTACATTTCTACATCGCCTTCAAAAAATGCATACTTATCTTTTTTTTTTTTTTCTTGAAACTTTTATTTCTGCCTACTAGTTCCAGCAACTTTTATAATGGGGATCTTCAGACTAATCCAAAGGGCAATTTACACTTAACCTTTTTTAACAGAATTCCCTAAGCAGGATGTCTCAGCAGCTCATTTACAATTCTCACTACAGACAACAGACTACAGCTTGTCTCCAAGATTGGCTTTATGAATTGTAACCACAGGAGTAGACAGTAAGGGTTTTGCACTCATTGCAGCTAGGCAGAGGGATTATACTTCAAGCAACTTTCCCTGGAGTCCAGTCAAATAGAATCAGGGGCAAGGAAATTACTGACCTTTTGCTACTGAGCTGCCATGAACCTTATGCAAAGAGACCCTTTGCTGAGGAAGGGCAAGAAATAACTTTAGTGTCTTTTTCTGATCTATGAAGAAGTCTCTCTGTCTCTGCTGATTTTACTCTGTCGCCTCTCACTCTGTCTGTCTCTCTTTCCCCCTGAGAGACAGACAGATACACAGAAATTATGGGAGGCATTGATAGAACATATTGAGGGGAAATCACAGAGTCTTCTTCAAAAATTCTGAACTGAGTGATAGAATAGTTGGGCATATTCTATAATTATACCCTTCAGTGCATTCTTCAGAAGCACCCAAATCCTACAGTGGGAAAATTGCTGTCTTTTTCTCAAAGGACTTGGACTCAAAATCAGCTAGAGAAAGCAAATGAATCTATGAGATCTTGAGATAATTACAGGCACATAATAAACATTTAATGGAGGAAGGAGTAAATGCAACTGGGCATAATCCTTGGAATCACAGTAAAACAAATGTTAATAAAACATGATACCTCAAGGCATTAGGCCATTAATTCCTATGGATGATTGATGGAGAATATTTTTCAGTGTCAGCATTAAAATTTGATCTTAATTTTGAGCCTGTATAGAAATAGAAAGCTGAAATCTAGAACCTTCCTTATCAGAAAGTTATTTCTCTTGAGAAATGCTTTTACCCTATTTTGCACAACTTCTTAAAATCTTCTGTAAACTGTGAACAGTTAATACTCTAAATTTTCAAGTAAGAATACTCAAGTTAGACTGTAGCCTCAAATACAATGTAGAAATTTCTCCTGTTCATTTTTGGAAAAAAGATTCTTTGTAGTCTTATATATGTATATATATAAAAATATATGTATGTACTGTGTATATATACCTGTTGTAGGAAGTGGGACCCCTTCCAAGGCCCAAAACTGGGCTCTTGTCTAACACTTGGGAATGAATTGTCTGAGGAGACACAAATGCTGACAAAGCAAGAGATTTTACTGGGAAAGGGCACCCGGGTGGAGAGCAGTAGGGGAAGGGAACCCAGGAGAACTGCTCTGCCGCGTGGCTCACAGTCTTGGGTTTTATGGTGATGGGATTAGTTTCCGGGTGGTCTTTGGCCATTCTTTCTAATTCAAAGTCTTTCCTGGTGGTGCACGCATCGCTCAGCCAAGATGGATGCTAGCGAGAAGGATTCTGGGAAGTGGACGGACACGTGGTGTCTCCCTTAGACTTTTCCTGAACTCTTCTGGTTGGTGGTGGCTTATTAGTTCCATATTCCTTATCAGGATCTCCTGTCATAAAACAACTCATGCAAATGGTTACTATGGTGCCTGGCCAGGGTGGGTAGTTTCAATCAGTGTGCTTCCCCTAACATACCTACTGTATATGTGTATGTGTATATATATATATATATAATATCTCCCATATAAAACATACTAATGTATATAAATGTTATAAATGTTTAAGATTTCACACCTAGTTTGAATTTTATTTATTTATTTATTTAGTTTTTAAATTTTTACTTTATTTTACTTTACAATACCATATTGGTTTTGCCATACATTGACATGAATCCACCATGGGTGTATATGAGATCCCAATCCTGAATCCCCCTCCCACCTCCCACCCCATTTCCTCTCTCTGGATCATCCCCATGTACCAGCCCTGAGCATCCTGTATCCTGTATCGAACATAGGCTGGTGCTTCATTCTTACATGATAGTATACATGTTTCAATGCCATTCTCCCAAATCATCCCACCCTCTCCCTCTCCCACAGAGTCCAAAAGTCCGTTCTATACATCTGTGTCTCTTTTGCTGTCTCGCATACAGGGTCATCATTGCCATCTTTTTAAATTCCATATATATGTGTCAGTATACTGTATTGGTGTTTTTCTTTCTGGCTTACTTCACTCTGTCCTAGTTTGAATTTTAAAGACATTTTTCTCTATTACTTTGTTCCTCAAGATCAAGGGAGTTTGAAATGTAAAAATAGCTTTTGAATGAGAAGATCACAGAAAAAGCTAATGCATGTGAATGTGTGTCATAGCCATTGACTTCTATTCTTAGTAAACTGCCGGGGTCCAGCCTCAGCAGAGTCCAGGGATACCTTCAGGATGGACGACATTGGTGAATGAATGACACAGGGTAACCAAGCTTCAGGGAGTGAGGCCCGTCAACTTTATTTTCAGAGAGGGCTTTTATACCCTGAGTTGTACATTGAGCAAAGTGAAAAATGCAGAGTCAACTCAGCATTCCATCAGTATTAACTTTTATCGATACCAGGTTTTTTTCCTGCAAGAGTCTTATTTTTTGTACATTATCTTCTGGCCTGGAGGCCTGTTGATATTTTATGACCACTTTTTGATAAAGGTTGGTCAGCCAGAACAATAATTTTCCCTCGAAGTGTTTCTTCTTAAATTCCTAGCCTGCGTCACCCTTAAAGTACAGAGTTACATTTTTATGGAGCAAAGATTCAGTGGGTTACAGCAAAGAAAGAACTTTTTAATTCAAAGTCTGTTGTTGCTAGTGCTAAGGCTACTGCTTGTTTTTTCTACATCCTGACTATATGCACTCCCAGGAACACAATGGATAAGGGATGTGGGAACTTGGCAGCAAGCATTGGCTCAACAATGTTGCAAGAGTCTGGATAAACCTGCCAAGTAAGCTAGAATGCTAACAGGGGGTTTGAAATACTCCTTTCATGCCCAGGAGATTTATCAACTAGAGCCCTAAGTTGATTTTTTTCCAGAGAAAGTTGGTCGGGGATAGCCCCCTGTTAATGTCAGAAGAGTTGGTGAAAGGCATAAAAATAGTAAGACAAGCAGATTCTGGCTTTGGGGTAGATGCTCAAGCAGGTCCAGGGGGTCTCTCGAGTCCTGAAGCCTTGCTTATCAGGTCTCTTCCACATGACCTTGTCATGGGTGGGATCTCCCGTGCTGGCTCCTGGCAGTAAACATATTTTCAAATTTCAGTATAGAGAATAAATTTCCTTTAAATACTCACTTATAACTTAGAAAATAATTTGTGCAGGTTTAAATGTATTCCTTGAAGTCAGTGGGGTGAATATCATTATTATTATTATTTGAGATATGGGACTTACTACAAGAATGGAGGTACAGAGAACAATAGAAGTACAGTTTTTTCCAGAAAATGCATTAATAATATGCTCTTTCATGTCTATTAAAATTGTATATTTGTGTCCTAATGTGGCTAATCTGTGGATTTATTTTTCTGTTTGATTTACTTAGTAGGTAGGTAGGTAGATAGATAGCTAGATTAGATTCAAAAGTAACTGAAGCAATGTCTTACCTAATATTGATTTAGACTTCTTTCATGACCACTCAATTCCATATATAAATTATTTCAAACTCTTAGATGTTTGAATGTAACACCATAGATGCTTCCATATATACTGAAGTTTTCAAATTGCTGTTTTCACACAGAAGTGCTTTTTGTCACCTAACATGATATTTTGAGGCTATCACATGCTTGGAGACCATGGTGTCTCCAAGGTGGCAAACAGCAGAAGGAATTTCATCACCTGCAGGGGAAGGGAATTAGGCAGCAGAGGCATCAGGGAACTGAGACTGAGCCCTTTCTCTGTACCCGAGTCCTGCTCCAGGGATCAAACAGTCCAGCCAGGAGTCTCCTGAGTCCAGACTTGAGGGGAGGCAGGTGCTTGAATTGTGTTCCCTGTTTCCCATTTTCCAGTGAACATCAGTGAAGTTTCTCATCTGCCCCCCCTTGTAAAGGTGTTGCTAACCTTCACCTTCAAAACAAAGTGACTATGTAATAATTGCTTTCCTTTAAATGTAATAAGGATATCAACTTTTGTATATCAGACATGTATCTCTATTAGACTTTCAAAGCATTTTCAGAAGTGCTGTACTTAGGAAAGTGATGAGCTGCTCATAAAGCTGTTATTAAATATATTAAATATTAGTAAATATATTAGTAAATATATTAAAGATATATATTTAATATATCTAACATATATTAAATATTAGAAGTAATTTTCAGCCCTTAAAACAATATTAGGGGGGAACTCACTTGACATTTAATAATGCCCACATTTGAAGAGATTCAAAAAGTACATGTATTACCTTGCCTGTTGTAGAAATGACATAGAGTGATCTGCTAATGGAACGGTTAAGCTCATTTTTCTGTTATCAACAAAAAATTCATGCTCAGGCTAGAGTGAAAGAGTTTCATTTCACCTCCTACAAAAGGAATGCCATGCTAATGAGAGCCAAAGTCCCCGGAGATTTTTTTTTTTTTCTTTTTTTAAATGTATGGTTGTGCTGGGTCTTTGCTGCTGTGTGGAATTTTCTCTAGTTGCAGCAGATAGGGGCTACTCTCTAGTTGCAGTGCACGGGTCTCTCTGTTGCAGAGCTCCGGCTCCAGGCAGGGGGGCTTCGATAGCTGCGGCACTTGGGCTCAGTACTTGCGGCCTGCGGGCTTTAGAGCACAGACTCAGTAGTTGTGGCACAGGGGCTTAATTGCTCCATGACATATGGGATCTTCCCAGACCAGGGATTAAACCCATGTCTCCTGCATTGGCAGTGGATTCTTTATCGTAAGTCAGCAAGGAAGACCATCAGAAATTCTTATATCAGTCATCTTGGTTTTAAAATAACCACAATTGTAGTTAAAACACCAGTTCCTCTTACCTACAAAGTATAGGACGTCACATACCTCAGTTTCCCCAATTTGAACCCACATCCCTTCATACAAAACAGAATCTCTTTCTCCTGTCTATACAGCTGTCTGTCCAATACCAACAGGGGGAAGCTATTTGAAGCCCATTTTGAGATATAAAAGTAAGAAAATTATTCTCAGGAATTCTCAGGCACTGTGTAATTTATGCTTTGGAGGAAAACCCCCATGGATGAGTGTGTAGGAAAAGCAGAAATTACCTGGAACAGGTCCCTCAGAAACTTTTCTCATGTTTTAACTACACCACATGAAGCTACCCAGAGACCCTTCACTATATCCTTCCCACCTGTCTGGAACACACTCTCTTCTAATCTCCCTCTTTGAAAAGAAGCCTTCTTTCTTCTGATGGAGCGGATTTGAGCACTACCTCTATTATTTTCTAACTTTTCACAAAGCTGAACCATCTATGATGCCTTTTCACCGCTAAAACTAATACTAGAAATAAAGCCATAATTAATGAATTTGATGTTTCTTAAAGGATCCCATTTTATATAGAGAAAAGCATATTCACTTTCTGTCTATAATACTGAGGGCCAGAAAGGCTGGTATGGTTCAGCCCCTCCTCACTAGACAGTTGTCCAGGTGTGAGCGTGGCTGAAGTCTTTCCCAAAATCATCTTTTAAACTCAATTTTAATGGAACGCACTGCTAGAGATGTGCCAGGAAAATTGTTCCTTAACATTTGTCTGCAGGATCGTGACCCCTAATATCTTTACCAGGCTGATAACTCTGGGCAGCAGAGTCAGCCTGCATTCATGAAATCTCTCAGCAGATGTGCTGCTGGAGGGGAGGGACACTGATGTCGCTTGGAAACTATCACCAGTGAGTGCTATTAGCTTGTGTATTATTCCAAGTACATTAAGAGAAACTAATGACTCCTTTGTTAGCTAACGTGTTTCACCTGCAAAGGGGACCACTGCATTCTGAATAGGTTTGGGCAGACAGGTGGAAAAAAAAAAAAAAAAACTGCTATTCTCCCTGATTTTGTACACACCATTTACACAATTTGGTGAGTTTTGTCTCTGGGAAATCCATCTTATCAGTGTAAGTTACCATAAATCAGTCATTTGCTTCTTGTTTCCCCTCTTTAAGCTGTAGAGATGTCATACTCTGGCTCCCTCTGTGTTTCTTCTTATAAAGGAGACTCTTGATACTAGAGATATGGATGCCTTTATAAAATGAAGAGCTTGGCAAGGGAGGTGGTGCTGGGGATATGCTTTTGTTATTGCAATACCAAAATTTTTTGAGCACTTAACTACCTTTTGTGATAAAAGGCTTCACTGATTTTTTTTTTTTTCCCTTCAAGGCATTTTCCATAGTGCACTTGGATAGTTTCAGTTTGCAGAGGAGTCTTCTGATGTCCATGTTAATGTTTCAGCTGTTTAAAAGTTTTTGGCATTTGCATGCAGATTCTTTACCAACTCAGCTATCAGGGAAGCCCTTGACCTAATTTAATATGGAGTTAAATTGCTTCTCTAAGAGTTGTGTTGAGAGAAGGAAAAAACTCATGGCTTGAGGCCATCCACTAAAAACCTGGCCATGACAGTGGGCTCACAGGTTTTTTGGTAACTTCTTGAGACTTCTACCAACCTTCTGAGTATCTCCTGCATGGTTTTGTCTCCCTGTATAATACAAAGGTCAAAGCTATGGTTTTTCCAGTAGTCATGTATGAGTGTGAGAGTTGAACTATAAAGAAAGCTGAGCACTGAAGAATTGATGCTTTTGAACTGTGGTGTTGGAGAAGATTCTTGAGAGTCCCTTGACTGCAAGGAGATCCAACAAGTCCATCCTAAAGGAGATCAGTCCAGAGTGTTAATTGGAAGGACTGATGCTAAGCTGAAACTCCAATACTTTGACCATCTGTTGTGAAGAACTGACTCACTAGAAAAGACCCTGATGCTGGGAAAGATTGAAGGCGGGAGGAGAAGGGGACGACAGAGGATGAGATGGCTGGATGGCATCATGGACTCAATGGACATGAGTTTGAGTAAGCTCTGGGAGTTGGTGATGGACAGCGAAGCCTGGCATGCTGCAGTCCATGGGGTCGCAAAGAGCTGGACATGACTGAGTGACTAACTGAACATAACAATAATACAAAGGTAGAAAGATGGAGCATTCAGAACACCATTGTTGTTGTTGTTCAGTTGCTCAGTCATGTCCAATTCTTTGTGACCCCGTGGATTGCAGCATGCCAGGCTTCCCTGTCCTTCACTGTCTCCTGGAGTTCACTCAAACTCATGTCCATTAAGTCGATGATGCCATCCAACCCTCTCATCCTCTGTCGCCCTCTTCCTGTGCTCAATCTTTCCCAGCATCAGGGTGTCTCTTATTCTAATAGCCTCAAAGTATGTTATTGTTAGGTGTTGCCAGTTTAATTAACCGAGCTTGTGAAAATCTGCCCTCTTTCCCATCAGTGATCTGGTGGATGCTGTTCTGTTCCTCTTTTTGGAGGAACGACCCTGTGGCATGCGTCTTTCTTCTTGCAGTCCTGCCCTTTAACCATCCTGACTTCCTGTCATATGGTTGATATGACTCCATCTGTTTTAGCAACCCTTTCTGGGATTTTTTAATTTAAATGATTGACTTCTGGTTCCTGAATCATCTGCGAAAGAAGTGATGAATACCTTGGGGCCTGTCCCTTTTCGCCCTTTTACTCTCAGTCATAATTACCTGAGGTCCGTGGTGGATTGAGTCTCACTGCAGACAGGCGTTGAGTTGCAGGTAGGAAGCGGGAAATTCAGTTCAGCTCTTCTATTTATATGTTGCTCTAATACAAAAGAACTTGCTCAACTTTTCTGCTCCTTTCTCTGGAGAAGATGAAAGCTGGAGGGGCTGGTTATTTCCTACCCTACATCTGGGTTTAGAAAGAGGAGGCATTTCTCATTCCCAGCAATAGGCATGGCTTTAAACCTGTCATTTCCTCCCATCAGCCCAGAACAGGCAGAACAGTCAGCAGTGGGAGGTAACAGGAATGTGGGCAATCAGAGCAATCAGCCTTATCTGGCCTTGAGTAGGAGAAGCACCACGGCGCCTCATTAAAAGGTCTTCTCCTCTCCTCTGGGTTTCCTCCAATAGTGCAGAGGCAGATTGGCTGGATTTGCAAAGCTCTTCTGCTTGTGGCTGGTGTAAACAGATCTTAACCACATGTACCCGTTCACTGTGGCTCTTAGATGGCATTTCCAGCGTGGTTGCAGCTGCTCCCAAGGCGGCTACAAAATACCTTCTAACCAAGAACACTGTTGCTTTCCTGCTGTAAGCAACCATGGCGGGCAGGGTAGGGGGTGTGATTCATCAGCTGTACTCTGACATGGTAGCATCACAGAGGAGACAGCGAGGGCATCTTTCCTAAGATCCCATTACAGCAGGCTGCACCAACTCACAGCAGGAAACAAATTAAAGTCATTTTTCTGATAATACAGTGAAAGTGGTTTCCAAGTAAAGATCCTATTCAAATTATTGACGATGATTTCCCTTCTAGGAGTGGAGGTCTTTATCTGCTCACTTAGCTTGGTTTCCTTTTAAATGTCAGTAACAGAAAGTTTTCTTGTATTATGCAGACTCTGGCAAGGTGATGGATTTAGGCAGTTATATGTGTACCCCTGACAGGTAGATCACTCTTCAGGTGTACTTACTGGTTCTTCAGTTACTCTTGTTTCATCTCAAATTATACACACATTTAAAGATTATACTGACACTTTATTGACTTTAATATTTAATCTTTATAGATGAAGATATAAGATTAGTCACTTGGACTCTTGCTTTATTCATTTCTGTTTTCTGAAATGCAGCTTTTCTTTTCTCCTATATGTCAGATATCTATTTCTAACTCAGAAAGTTACCTATGATTTTTTCACTACATATTTTTGAAATAAAGTCAGGTAAAGCAAACACTTCTCACTCCCAAGAGCTCTTTTTTTCTTCCCTCTTTAAATTAGAATGAAATCCTAACACCAGCACCAAGGTAACAGACATTGCCTTTGATGTCTTTTATTGCTTTAAGCATCTCACTGGCATTTGACAACACAAAACACAAATATGAACCTCAGATGTCCTTTAGATCTATCGCGCATTTGCCCTTTTTGCTAATGGCTTTAATTTTCATTCTTCCATAAAGTTTTGCTTACTTAAGAGAGTGCAAAGGCTGCAGAGAAAGTAATTTATCTCAGTAAAGTTAACTATGAAAATAAACCAACTGAAAAAGCACCTTAAACACAACGGGCTTGCCAGTTACCCCCATCCTTACCCCTCAAGGGCATAGATTGAATACTGAGGGTCAGTTGTTTTCACTGGGACCTGTATGGTTGTTGACGTACATGACAGACACGTAATAGGTGCTTTAGCTGATCCATAGATAAATGTACTGAGCTCTTATATTTAATGCATCTTGTCAGGGTTGATAATTTTTGGGTGTTTGTGGATTTCCCATGTGCTCTTTAGCTTATACATCATCTTATGTATCTTATATATCATCTCTACCCCATAGGGATGCATTTTTCTGAAACCATAATATTATGTTAAAAGGTGAAATATATCCTATAAGTGATCATTGATTCGACACCCAACTGTCTTATAATTAGAGTTTCAGTTCCTCAGAAAGGGGACAAAAACAACAGACATTACTGCTATGATTTCTGTTCAGTTCAGTTCAGTTGCTCAGTCATGTCTGACTCTTTGCGACCCCATGAATCGCAGCACGCCAGGCCTCCCTGTCCATCACCAGCTCCTGGAGTTCACTCAGACTCACGTCCATCGAGTCTGTTAGCTAAGTTTAAATGTGTCCATTGTGTTTTAAGAAATCTTAGGTAAAACGTTATTTTTATTGTTTGTGATGATTTTACTTTTCAAAATAGATGTATTTTATTAAGCTAGTAACAACCATATGTTAGATGTCATCTAATAGCCTAGGGGAATGACAGGTGGCCGGTTCTGGAGTTCACGTCTCATTATTCTTTGGCTCCACATTCAAACACGGTAATATCTAAAACTCTCACATGATGGTTGGTCAGTGACCCAATGAAATGAGCTGTTGAAAGCATAATTCCCATTCATAAAAGCTGTGTGTATAATTCATGATGTGAATTATTACAAATAGTATCCTTGCTGTCAGTGTCAGACAGGAGGCCAGCAGGTAATGGTCCATGGAGATTTAACTACCCGTATTTACAGAGGTGTGCCTTGTAGGGCAAACAGGAGGCTCAGTAATGGGGAACCTTCGGAATTTGCCATCCCCGTGGCCTCTCTGCCTGTTGTGGGAGCAAGTTGGCTTATATTACGAATCTTAGCTCTGCATTCTTCGGCAGGGATATTTTTTCTCTCATTCCTATGAAGGTTATATGTGTTTATAAAATAGAGATTTAAACTCATACTTTGTTTACATTAAGTAATAATAGGCTTGCACTTCACCTGCCGTATTTATAAATGGAGAGGTGGCTGGAAGCTAGAGCTAATCCGTTAATAACAGTTACAATGACCACTATTCATAGACTACTTGATGCACACTTGGCGCTGTTTACGCTATAAGTGCCTTTAAGTATGGTTTTAAGTAGCTAATATAATTTTTAAGTATTTCACAACAGTTTTATGTGGTCGGTATTAAACATATTTTACAGAGGAGGAAACTTTGATAGTTAGAATCAATAAAAAGCTCATCAGGTCTGAATAAATGAGTTGAAACTAATGAGATAAGTTTTAGCATGAATAAAGGCGATGACCTTGCATAGAAAGTCCTACAGTTAACTTTTTTAAAGGCAACTACAACAGCACAGGATTATATGAAGTGAACTAATTGTGTGCTAAGCTTCCTCACTCTCAGCTGCATTTTCAATCAACAGCCTTCACAAATGTTTATCATCCACCATGTACTAAGCGTCCTTTGATTGAGGGACTGCCACAGTAAATGAGTTACACATCATTTCTGCCTTCAAGGATCTAACATTCTAATGGAAAAAAACTGATATTAAACTTGTATGCAAATGTGTAATGCAGTTTAACATAGGGATAAGTGGTCTGAATAAATAGTAATGGGGCCAGGTCCTAGGATGGCTGGGTTATAGCGTGGGGCTGACTGTGGTATGTAGAACGATCTGAGAAGGATTCTCTGAGAAACAGAGTTTGAGCTCAGATCTGAATGGTGAGCAGATCTGGGGGAAAGCTATGGGAAAAATGTTATTATAAGTAGAAAGAGCAACAAGTGCAATAGCCATAGATTTAAGAACAAGTCTGAGCTGTTTATAGAAAGGTAAGAAGATGGCTAGAAAATGCTCAGCAAGAGAAAGGGTAAATGAGATAGACTGGAGAAACAGAATCTAGCCCTTCCAAGCACCAAATGAGGGGAGTGGTTGAGTGTATTCTTTCGGGCGTATGATTAGTATGTGGTCTTCTAATATTTCTGCCTGCCATAAGCTGGTCAGTGCCAAAGAAATAGCACAAGTCTGGGACTTAAGAGCCTTTTGCTTTTAGAGAGAACCCTGCTGCTAACCAGAGTTGTGTTGCTAGAACAGTGTTTGGTCATTTTAGGTTTGCAACTGCAATGTAAAAAATAAAAAAAAAATAATAAATTAATGTTGCTAAGTTTCTAAGTCTCACTAAGTTGAAGGAAAAAAAAAAAAGAAATCTCAACTCTTTTATGTAGACCATCACTAAGTTTTGGGAGACAGAAGATTTTTTTTTTTTTTTCCAGTATTTTCTTCAAGCTGTGACACAAAGAGGAATCTCATTTTATGATCTTTAAGAGGAATGCTATGCTATGCTATGCTAAGTCGCTTCAGTCGTGTCTGACCCTGTGTGACCCCATAGACAGCAACCCACCAGGCTCCCTCATCCCTGGGATTCTCCAGGCAAGAACCCTGGAGTGGGCTGCCATTTCCTTCTCCAATGCATGAAAGTGAAAAGTGAAAGTGAAGTCGCTCAGTCATGTCTGACTCTTAGCGACCTCATGGACTGCAGCCTACCAGGCTCCTCTGTCCATGGGATTTTCCAGGCAATAGTACTGGAGTGGGTTGCCATTGCTTTCTCCTGGTGACACCTAATTTTACTGGCTTTAATTCAGCAACAGAACTGATGAACAAGTCAGCACTAACTAGCCAATAATCCTTTTAAAGGATATTTACATGTTTATTCTTTATATATATATAATATATATAAGTTGCCATTACTTAGTTTTTTCTCAAAAGGAGTAACTTCTGAATCAAGTTTTATAACGCCTGTGCTGCTGCTGCTGCTAAGTCACTTCAGTCGTGTCCAGCTCTGCGACCGCATAGATGGCAGCCCACCAGGTTTCCCCGTCCCTGGGATTCTCCAGACAAGAACATTGGAGTGGGTGTGGCTGTAGGTACACCTAATTGCCTAAAAATACAATTTTAATTTATCTGAATACCTCAAAGCAAATATTATGTATTTTAGAAGTGTATTGCAGTAAACCATAAAATTAAAAGATGGAGAATTCCCTGGTGGTCCAGTGGTTAGGACACTGCACTTTTACCACTGAGAGCATGGGTTCAATACCCACTCGGAGAACTAATCCCACAAGTCACCGTGTGGCACAGCCAAAAATTAAATAAATAAAAGATAAAAATATTTTGATGTAGAATTTCAAATACATTGATTCATTTAATTGCTCTAAAGATATACTTCTGTGCACATACAGTTTGCTAAGCAAAATAATGTTATCAAAATATCAGAATGTCATTTCTGTTAATATTTCTATATTTCTAATCAACAATTCATTAGTATATTGAAATAATTTGCAGAATTTTATATAAAGCAACTGATTGCCTCTACTATACATAAAGATATTTATTTGAAATACTGTTCAATGCCTGTCTCTTATACACTATGCTACATCCTTTATTACAAATCTTAAATCTACTATGTTTCTTAGAATATTAAAGTAACAATGTCAAATGGGATTGAAACTGAGATAAATTACCTGAGGGCATTTTTGTTTTGTACTTAAATTTTAGTTTGTCATTTATTCTTATTAGCAACCATTAAGCAATTTAATAATTATAAGCTCCATTAACATTTTAATGAGTCTAGTGGCCATTGCTAAGTGTAATTAAATTAGTTTTATTGTATAATAATATTTTGAAGCTGTGATTAACTTGAGTTTTCCTGTGCTTAGAAGAGTAAACCTATGGAGAGATTGATATTCACGAAGTATCTTATTAACTTATAAGGTACTGATAAAATAGACATTAATGGAGTCAGGAGAAAAGTATAATTCCCTATTGAGTCTATTCACAAGATAAAACTTTAATCATTTCAGTTAGGAATCAGCTGAGTCCAGAAAGCATAATTTTATTTAAAGGTGCTTTTTGGATAGAGGTAGAGAAAAAGGATGAGGGAAATAGTTTCTTTTGGTAATGTTCTATTCCTCCCCAAGTTTCTGCAGGTACATTCTGGAGGGACAAGATTAGATGAAGTTAGACATACTAATGACTTAGAGTAGGTACGTGTAAATTATTGTTGAAATATTTGGTACCAAACAAGATACACATTCATTGATTAACTGGAAACTTTTGTAGAAATGAAAAAGTCATTAAGTCAGTTTATTTAATGAGTATTTACATAACACACATTAAAGGCATTAAAAATGTGAGTCAGTGGTAATGTTCATTTTACTTATTAGTATTTTTTTTTTTTTGCTGCAATCCTCAGTTTGAAACCTCTTTCTTGCTATCACTTAAACCTTCTTCGAAATTATTTGACCATATATAAATGGAAGGTCACTATACATTACGTATTTGTTGTACTGGTCTTTGGTCTTGCATTATTTGCAGATTTGATCCTTTATGACTATTGCTGTTAGATACATTCTGAAATGTTCTCAAGAGTAAAATGAGACAGTCTTGTTTTCTGAGGAACCGCCTTACATAGAATGCAATTAAGCATTTTACAAGATAGTAATTTGTGTAGCATGTACAACACATGTTTACTTATGGGCATTACATGGATTTGCAGTAATTATTAGATTCTATTGATTGTATTCCATTATGTTAATGTTTCCAAAATAAGCATATCAAGCAATTTTATACTATGAGTATTACAGAAGCCTAGGGATGTTTCTTCAGCATATTTGGAATGCCACAGAAACATTTTATCATTAAATATATACTTTTCATTTTATTCTTGTTTTGATATCAAAAAAGTATGTGAATATGCAAATATAGATTTTTAAAAATAAAGAAATAGTTATTGAAATATAATACTACATTAACATCATATATGCCCTATACCAGTGACCAACACTGGAAAATTAACTCAGTCTTTCTTTCTTTCTTTTTCTTAGTGTTCAGTGCTGAACTAGATTCTCTTTTGACTGTACTGACATACTTTGAAAAATTTTAAACTACAGCTCTAATAAATTATAAATAGCCAATGTATTACCCAACAATTTCCTTTACATTTCTGGGGAGAAAAAGCAAAACGAAGCTTCTTGTCATGTAAAGATCATCAGCAAAAGAGATTTTTACATTAGTGATGCCCTTTCTATTAAAATTTTTGAGTTTCCAATAGGAGAATTCAGTCAGTGTCATGTTCCAATTAGAGAAAAGGCCGCTTTCACCCTTACTATCTCTGAATCTTGTCTCATCCATTTGCCAATTCTGTTTCTCTTCCTAAATATTCTCAGCCATTTCAGTGGTTTTAGACACTTCTCAAAATAATGATAATAATGAATTCTGCCCTGAGTCTGATATGTTTATACCGCCATCTTGTGAGCTCCAGTTGGATGTCTCACAGACATTGTTAACTTAATCTGTTTTGATTCCCACTTCCCCAGTTAAATGACCTCACCATCTGGGAAGTTTCAAAAACCAGAAATCTTGGTTTCATATCAGTCTTTCCTCCACACTCATCATGGTGTTTCTTGACCATTCAGTATTTCTTTCAAGTCTAAAATATGTTTTCAATGCACTGTACTGTCTGAGCCCAAGCCACTCTCATCTCTGGCATGACCTATGGCCATATCCTCCTGATTTATTCCTCTGCTTTTGGTCTTCCCTGCTGACACCCCACTATCTAGTGAACAACCAAAGGTATCACTCAGTTTTTACTATCTTTCTTCTGTAATTAAATCCCTCTTGGTGTTTTCCTATTGCACAGAATAACATATTTGTTTAAAATGTAAAGCTTCTTTTCCTCTAAGTAAAGCTCCAAGGGGTAAGCCTTTTAACATAAGTTTACCACCGAATCCTTAGTGCCTTTGATATCAGGCAAGCAATAAGTATGTAGCTTTGACTCTCTTTCTGCTTTCATAAGACTAGCTTATTTTTATTCTTAAATTTTAACTTTTCAAACAGACTTTCTCTTATAATCCTGTACAAGGTAACCTCCCCTCATAGACTATGTAACATTCTCTCACGGTACAGTATTTCTTTTTTTCATTAAGGTCACATTCTATAATTGTTTGTTTATTGTCTGTTACCCCCAACTAGAACAGATGCCCATGAGGTCAGGGACTGTATCTGTTTTGCTCATCTGAATGTGACAAAAGTAGGTATGCAACAATATTGTTAAATGAATGATTGTCAGAACTCACATGGAGCCAGGTCTTTCTATATTGCAGATTTTAAAATTTGTTTCTATTTATTTATTTATTTTTACTTATGTGTATCTGTTTCAATCAGTGAGACATGGAGTTGGGTTTCCACTAAGAAATTCAGTGCTTCCTTTGTATCACTTAATTGTCTTCTTCCAGAAAGTAATTTTAATAATCTTTTAGTATTTTCTAAAGACAAGTTTTTAAATCTCATCCCTTAATGTATTCCCATGAAATCCTGTTTTTAAATCCTTTG
Organism: Cephalophus harveyi; assembly: GCA_006410635.1. Classification (NCBI taxonomy): domain Eukaryota; kingdom Metazoa; phylum Chordata; class Mammalia; order Artiodactyla; family Bovidae; genus Cephalophus; species Cephalophus harveyi. The sequence continues at coordinate 118,939 of SJYT01065859.1, read as the reverse complement.
AGATACTACATTTTTGAGGAGTAATAATAGTAATCAGTAGTTTTTATTTATTGTGTCCTATTATATGCCAATCATTGTATGTGATTTTTTTTAACCTCTAATCTTCAAAAATAGTTTATCTTCTATAGTAGTATCATCTTTATTTAGTAAATGAGGAGAAGACAGTCACAGTTTAATAATTTTCCTAGCTGAATCCTACGAGGAATTGGCAGGCTTTTTGCTGAAATCCATATAGGGAGTCTAGACTGTTTCTATATAGTAAGTTACGAATTATACTCCCTGAAGAGACAGTGCCCTAATAAGTCATATTTAAAAAAAAAAATGGACTGTTTGATTTTCAAATACTTAAAGTAAAAATACCTGGCATACATGTTTGCTTAAACTACATTAATTATTTACTAAATTTCTTCTTTCAACAAAATTTAGCATTTGAATGTAATGCATAGAAAGATAACAAAAATAAAAGTGAGAGAAAAGTATCTTAATCTATTATGTGTTTATGATGTTCTCTGTCGCATTTTTTTCTTTTAGCATGGACACTATTTTCTTATATGATTTAAGCAAGGTCAAGTGTATCAGTAAAAGTTATATATGGCTATGTATTGATTTGTATTTAAGTTAACTTGGAGTAATTATTTAGTAGCTGGAAAAGATACCAACGAAAGCTTTGCCAAGAAGCGTCAGCAGCTTTTGCTGCAGCTTCTCTGAAGTACATTCTGTTCATCGCTCATAGCTTTGTTTCTTGGCATGTGTATTTGGTCACACAGTAGAGCTCAAGGTTAATGCCCAGTAGACAAGTCTGAAGGTACATTCAATACCATCATTATAAGCCCTCTTACTTATAAGACACAGAACAGATGAAAGTTCCACCCTTCCTTTGCCCAGGAGCCCTTAGGAAGATGGAAAAGGATGAATCAGTCCCTTGTTTGCAAAAAGTGTGACATTAATCATCTGACATGGTGAACCACTAGACAGGTGTCATTTGTTTTTTTAAAGTTATGCTATATTGTTTGTGGAGCTGCATAAATCGTCAGGCTCTTTCAAAATAGTCTCCACAGGTACAGCAAATGGGAAGCAAATCTGTCATTCTTGAAAATGTTAAAGATCAGCAAGTGCAGAGTTACTGTAGAGCTGACCTTCCTGCTTCATTACTGACTGCCAGAACTATAAGTGGAGAAAAGATTGAGGACTTAAAGACAATAGAGTGAACTTCCTCTCACGGCTTCAAAGGGTCACAGTCATAAACTACAGCATTTATTTAGGGATTTTTCTTACAGTGTGTTCAGGAAGACCAAATAATGCAGTTTTTCTGATCTTTTGTGTAAAGGCATATATTGAGATGTCAGTTTCTGAGCAATTTGCTATACAGTAGTGCTTCCGTGTTGGAGGAAATTACCATTAATAAATGAAAAGAGAATAAGTTCCAGAGAAGAAAGGGTGGCTCAGTAGATCATTATTTGTCTCAATCACCCTGTGATTTCAGAAATGCTCTCAAATAGCCTTGGTTCAAGTCCAGAGCACACAGTTGTCATTTGGGCACAGGAGTTCCAAATATTGTCATGGTGACAGTGTTTAAACCATTTCTATATCATAGTATTAAATTTGAATACTCTAAGTCAGTAAGAAGAGAAATTGAAGGAAGGAATCTCAGAAAGAATAATGCCCTTAAAGGATGTCTGAAGTAGACTGGTTCTGAGAAAAGCATGCAAGTGGAGCCTGTATATTTACACAGCCTTTCAGATAGATCTAAATCCTTTTTCATCTTGTGAAAGTACACAAACGATAACTGGAACTCAGTTACCTCATTACAAGATGACAATGGCCAAATCTGTATTTCCATAGAGTCCGGCTACTCATTCATGTTAGTATAGTCATCAGTGACAGCTAAGATCATCATCCCTGAAAAAATATATATAATATTTTTCTTTCAGGTTCATCATGTACATTTCAGGCTTTGTTAATCACACTATTATTTATCTTATGGTACATATGATATAACTATAGCCTACCTTATGTGGATTAGCAGCCCAAGGAACTCTAAATTATTTTAAACTCTTCCTTTATCTGTTAACATTTTTTTGGCTGCATGTTAAAGAAGTTCTGATTCCAGTTGATTCAAGCAATAAGGAGATCTATATCACATTTACCAGGAAACCCAACAGTAAAACAGGCCTTAGGGCTGTTTTTATTAAGCTGCCCAATTATGTCATTCATGTGGTTTCCTCTTTTCCTGTTCCCCTATGACTGTGTGTTGTTTTCAGTCAGTCTAATAGCAAGATGGCAGAAGTGCATGCAAATGTTATTTCCAAACACCCCATCATTTAGGGAGATTCAGTTCCGTTCAGTTCAGTCTCTCAGTCCTGTCTGACTCTATAACCCCATGGGCTGCAGCACACCAGGCTTCCCTGTCCATCTCCAGCTCCCAGAGCTTGCTCAAACTCATGTCCATAAACTCAGTGATGCCATCCAACCATCTCATCCTCTGGTGTCGCCTTTTCCTCCTATCTTCAGTCTTTCCTAGCATCTGAGTCTTTTCCAAAGAGTTAGTTATTCACATCAGGTGGCCAAAGTATTGGAGTTTCAACTTCAGCATCAGTCCTTCTAGTGAGTATTCAGGACTGATTTCCTTTAGGATGGACTGGTTTGGTCTCCTTGCAGTCCAAGGAACTCTCAAGAGTCTTCTCCAACACCACAGTTCAAAAGCATCAATTCTTTGGTGCTCAGCTTTCTTTATAGTCCAACTCTCACATCCATACATGACTACTGGAAAAACCTTAGCTTTGACTAGATGGACCTTTTTTGGACAAAGTAATGTCTGCTTTTTAATATGCTGTCTAGGAAGAATGGGAAATGTTTATTCTTGTATGTTTCTCCTGGAAAGGAAGAAATTATTCCTAGAATCCCATAGAAGGTAATATTTTCACATGATATTGACCTTAGTTCCTTCACATATCCATTCTTCAAAAAGTAGCTGGCAAGAGGCATAATATTAGTCTTGGAAAAATCAGATGTTACACTGAAGTAAGATTGATGGTCGATTTACCCAGATGCCTTTTGCTTTGTGAGGGAAGAGTGGACATTTAGATAAAAATTCTGAGGTTCTGTTTGAAAGGAAGTGGAAGAGATTGGATAGAGAGTAGGCAGATAATAATGGCTGTTATATAGGTTTAATTTCATTTGTCCATCTCAAAGTGTATACAAAAGAGAAGACAATGCAACCGCCAATCATACTTGTCCTTGAAATGCATTTTTGAACTTTTGGGGGGCTACTAATTACCATACTAATTATATTTCCTGCTAATATAACACCACATTTCTTTATTTTAAAATCTATTAAATAAATGAACTTCTAAGCAGATAATGTCAGCATATAGCACTCTAAGATTAAATATAGGTTAGGGCTTATCCACAAACTGAAACCTGTTTATATGGATGATAGCAAATTGATGCTAATACGTGTGAAATCTATGGTGGTAGACATTAAGTGTATTTTTTATGTAACCAAGGTCTCTCCTTTGCATTGTTTTTAATGTAACTACTGTGTTGCATTGCTCCTCAGAGTTGAGTGTATTTGAGAATTCACATGTCAGTCACATCAGGAAGACTTTCTTCAAATCTCATCTTCTTGCCACCCCACCAGCCCCCACCCTAGCTAAGGTCATTGCCTTGACCTTGGTCAGAAAGTTTGGGGTGTGAAATCCAAGGGACGTGACAGAGTCTGAGACAGAGTCTGAGACAGAGTCTGAGACAGCCAAGGATTCTGAAAACCAGGCTCTAGACCCAATGGCAGATACTCTGGAGAGTTTGGGGGCTGCATTCTGTACTGTGCAGTGAAGAGGTCTCCTTGCCACAGTTCAGTTCAGTCACTCAGTCGTGTCTGACTTTTTGCAACCCCATGGACTGTAGCCCACCAGGCTCCTCCGTCCATGGGATTCTCCAGGCAAGAGTACTGGAGTGGGTTGCCATTTCCTTCTCCAGGGGATCTTCCCGACCCAGGGATCGAACCCAGGTCTCCCATATTAGAGGCAGATGCGTTAACCTCTGAGCCACCAGGGAAGCCACACACTCCCAACTCACCTACACAATCAGGTTCATGGAGGTAGATAGAAAAGCTTCCTCTTTCAGTCACTTTACAGATGTAGGATAGAAATGGGGGCTACCTGGATTGCAGCCAGTAACACTGAAGTCATTGCGAGAGGACCAAGAGGTCCAGTGATGGCCCCACTGTTCACAAAGGGAAGAGAAGGCTTGCTTAGGATGAAAGGTTGTTCCCAGAGATTAACAGTGCATCGTGCGGGGGAAGGCTAGGGATGGAGGTTCCAGGAGGAGTGAATCTGCTGGTTTCTTGCTCCCTTGAGAGGATTCCTGTTTCCCAAGATCCCAAGTTCAAAGTAGTTTCACTTGCTCAGTCCTTTCCAGGGTGCTTGGTGAACTCAGTCTCCATCTTTATCCTCCTCTTGGAGTCAAGTTGCTCTCCCTTCTTCCTACCTGGCTACCTGGAAGCTATTTTATTTGTTTATTTTTAGCATGCAAAACACTTTTTTGATCTTACTCATTACTCTTTTCTCTAAGAACAAAGGAAACAGAAGGTCCTACATTCACTTAACAAATGGAGGAAATGCTATTTCTTGAAATAAAGAGGATTAGAAAACCTGAGAATATCTTCTATGAAACCACAGAAATGCTGAAAACTTGATAACAAATTATTTCATAACATATCTGAGTTTCCAGGTAGACAGGTGAAATTCTCAAAACCCCATAAGACGAGGAAGCTGAAAAAGAAAGATGAGAAATGTTGAACTGTGACTGGCCTTAAGGTCCATGGGCCTGTCTCCATAACTAAGGCACATATGTTTTCAGAATCTGTAGGGAAAACACACAAGCTCTTGGGCCCTTGCAAGATGGGGTGGAGGGAGTGAGAACTCCAAATATTATCTGTGACCCATGGAATTTTAGACCCTCAAAGACTGCACTTGAAAATAACTTGTCCATGCCCAAAAGGAAAAGGCAAAGAAATGTGTTCACACATTTTTGCACCTAAAGCCCCTGATGACTCACTGCCTTCACCTGAATTTGGAGTTTGAGTGGACCGTACTGGTGTCCAGATACCGAGGCTGGGAGATGCATTGAAGTGGTCCAAGTTAGCAGGGCTGGAAGAAGAGGAAGCAACTATTTTCTGGAGGCTCATGTGCTCAATCTACATGTGCAAGATGCAATAAAATCTAGTCAAACATGAACCAAAAATACAAAATTAGAATTATAAACTAAAGCTAGTCACTCTGTATGAGATTCAGTAAAAAAGTTAACAAGGGAGTTGGGGAAGAGACTGACTTTGATGTACACAAAATGTTGCTACCCTTATTTTAAACATTTGTGTTAAGAAATCTGGAAAGAAACATGCTTTGTTTCTATCAAATAATGGAAGAGGAAATTAAGTACCTTTTCCTAATTATAGAAGAAAATAGATTACTGTCATAAATGGAGGAACTCAGCAATTCTAATACATTAGCTTTGTTCTCTTTTGAAATTCCATAATCCGTAGTGGAACTTTTATTTATTGTGACTTCTGTTATTGGCTAAGGTGACATTAGAGACAAGTTTACATTCTTTTTCATGACAATGTTTTACAAGCAAAGATTCTTGTGTTTTATTTTAATTATTCACATCTCTCTCTTATTCTAAAATGCTAGGTTCTCTATAGCAGTGTCATGAGATTGTTAACTAGCATGTTTCAGAAAATTTGAAGAATGTTGAAACACAAGCATTTCATAGGAACCAACTAAAGCTGATGACACACCAACATACATCAAACGATATCGGAAAATTTGTACTTTTCTCAGTACAATACGTATATGAAGAGGGACGTGAGGAACACCCTTCAGCAGAGGCAGAAAGATGCTTGCTTTTATCACAATGGAGATTAGTGGGTGACTAAAAGTTCTGTGCAGTTGCAGCCTTAGAGAAATGGTTCAGTAGTCTACCCATCTTTTCTCACTTTCCTCTTCTCTGTGTTCCCTTGCACATGGAGTCAGTTGCTTCTTTGCCCAGAAGATGTGCTTCTGTGGGTGTGGGGATACTTCCAGGTTGTCTTATTGTGGATGCTGATACAGATAAGTAAGACTTATGTCATGGATATATGTGCTTCAGAGTTCACAGTCTCGCCCATGGCCCTTATAAGCAAATGAAAATGCATATTTCAAGGAGCTATTTTACTGTATATGAGTCTGCAATGACAATGAAAATTTGATAGAAAGTTGAAGTCTAACACCAGGCATATTATGCTTTATGGGATTATGAGCTGATTTTTGAATAGAGTAGAGAGACATAAACAGATTTTTATGATACTCTGCTAGAAAATCCATGTTAAATTTTTCCTGTGAAGACATAGATGAAATATTCACTTATGACATGTTTTAATTCTCTAATAAGTAGAGCTAACTTCACCAATTCTGTTCTTTAAAATTAATTTAGAACAAGGTATTTATACAAAAATTATTACAATGGTATATATTCATATTAATATTTAATAAATTCATAGCTTTTTGCATAAGATTTATTTGAAATATTAGCTTTCATGGCAACGATTTTGCATGTTACATTTTCCAGTAATCACAGATATACAATACTTAAGATGAAGACATTTCAAATTTACCAGTAACTAGAGAGTTAGTTGTGCATTTATCCTTTGGTTCATTATTTGAAAATCAACCATCCTCACTTATACTACTCCCAGTATATTTCACATGTTTATTTTGGGGGAGTTTTAGTAGGGGGGAAATGCACATTCAAGTTTCCTCCTGATATATGTATATATGTATTTCATATATATATGATTTGTAGTGTGTATATATACATATATATATATATACACACTACAAATAAAGCTAGCATTAAACTCTTTTAGAAATAATGGTAGACATCAGATAAACTTTTTTGAGATCAAATGTAAGCTGTTAGTTGATTTTCTGACATGAAAACAGAAATAAGTATTCTGAATAGCTTGAGAAACCACATAAGGGGAAACTCTGAAATGAAGAGCATCAAGAAATGGCATTTATTCATTATGCAACTTACTTTTATGGTTATTGATAGTGATTTTATCAGAACTGCTCCGCATTTAAAGGTGGTTATCGTCAGAGATGAATGGATGATTTTACTTAATTTGACTCTGGTTTGAAAATGTTTTTTCTCAATTATTTTTTATTTATAAGTATTCTTAGAGAACACACACACACACACACATATATATTTAGTTGAACATTCACACATGAGGAAAAGCACAAACAAAGCATAGCCACAAGAAGTGAGTGATGGGCTGTGGCAAGGTGCAGACCCTTGCTTGAAAACTTGCTCCTGCCCTCTGCTTGATGTCATTATCTGTCCGATTCATTGCTCAACAACATGACCAATTATTATATGACCTGGGCCTAGAGGTTGGGGCATACTTATTGAAGCATGTTATGTTATACATTAAAATGTTAAAGGTGTACAACCATGTCACTAAGACAAGTAATAAACCAACAAAGAAGGAAAAAGGGAAGGGTCGAAGTTATCCCAAGCCACTTCACGTTTATCTCTTCATCTTGAAAAGAAGAATAGTATTGATCTGGTAGAAACTAATACCATATATTTGATAAGTAATTTAAAATTTTCTTGTTGCAGTCTGCCAATATAATTCTCTTTTAGGTTTGTAAAATTTTAGTGTTAAAATTATGCCTGGATGGAGAGGGGAGAGTTGAAGACAAGGCTCAGAATTGCAGCCTTAGTTGGGTTTTAGGCCCCTACCTGTGACAAGCAAGCACGGTGCCATCCCCATGTTGGTTAGAACAGGTCACAAGCTTCTGCTTCACCTGTCTCAGAGTGCCTTCAACTATCTGGCGTTTTCTTTAATCAGAGGAAGCAAATTGAATAAAATGGTTTGATAATGAGGATGAAATTTTACGTAATAAATAAATGCAATAAAGAAATCGGCTCATGGCTCAGATGGAGGCACGTTTGCCCCTCCCCATATTAAATGTGCCATGGTCCATTAGAGTCACTGCTCTGCCAGAGCCTGAGATACATCTCTGCTCCCAAAGCATGGCCAGAGAGTGGCACAGAGCAAGATGGAATAAAATACTCTCCTTGCCTTTTGCCTGCAAGTTCTTCCTTAGAGAATTTCTTAGAGCAGAAAACAGAAACCCTTCTACCCCTCTAAGTAGTATACAGACACTACTTTCTGGCCACTACCTTTTCACCAACTGTCTACCCAGTAGACTTTTTAGACCTCATTTGGAAGCTACAGCTTAGAATACCACGGATCAAACAGGCACAGAAGTGATGAGGGTATGTTATGCCTCAAGTTGTGAAGTTAGTATTCAGTTCAGTCGCTCAGTAATGTCAAGACTCTTTGTGACCCCATGGACTGCAGCACGCCAGGCCTCCCTGTCCATCACCAACTCCCAGAGCTTACTCAAACTCATGTCAGTTGACTCAGTGATGCCATCCAACCATCTCATCTTCTGTCATCTCCTTCTCCCGCCTTCAATCTTTCCCAGCATCAGAGTCTTTTCCAGTGAGTCAGTTCTTCACATCAGGTGGCCAAAGGATTGGAGTTTCAGCTTCAGCATCAGTCCTTGCAAAGTATATTCAGGACTGATCTCCTTTAGAATGGACTGAATGGATCTCCTTGCAGTCCAAGGGCCTTTCAAGAGTCTTCTAACACCAAAGCTCAGAAGCATCAATTCTTCAGTGTTCAGCTTTCTTTATAGTCTAACTTTCACATCCACACAACTACTGGAAAAACCAAAGCTTTGACTAGAGGGACCTTTGTTGGCAATGTAATGTCTTGGCTTTTTAATATGCTGTCTAGGTTGGTCATAGCTTTTCTTCCAAAGAGCAAGAATCTTTTAATTTCATGGCTGCAGTCACCATCTGCAGTGATTTTGGAGCCCCCCAAAATAAAGTCTCTCACTGTTTCCATTGTTTCCCCATCTATTTGCCATGAAGTGATGGGACCAGGTGCCATGATCTTAGTTTTCTGAATGTTGAGCTTTAAGTCAACCTTTTCACTCTCCTCTTTCACTTTCATTAAGAGATTCTTTAGTTCCTCTTCACTTTCTGCCATAAAGATGGTGTCATCTGTGTATCTGAGGTTATTGATATTTCTCCTGGCAATCTTGATTCCAGCTTGTGCTTCATCCAGCCTGGCATTTAGCATGATGCACTCTGCATATAAGTTAAATAAAAGCAGAGTGACAATATACAGCCTTGACATACTCCTTTCCTGATTTGGAACCAGTCTGTTGTTCCATGTCCAGTTCTAACAGTTGCTTCCTGACCTGCATACAGGTTTCTCAGGAGGCAGGTCAGGTGGTCTGGCATTACCATCTCCTTAAGAGTTTTCCACAGTTTGTTGTAATCCACACAGTCAAAGGCTTTGGCATAGTCAATAAAGCTGAAGTACATGTTTTTCTGAAATTCTCTTGCTTTTTCAATGATTCAACAGATGCTGGAAATTTGATCTCTGGTTCCTGTGGCTTTTCTAAATCCAGCTTGGATATCTGGAAATTCATGGTTCACATACTGTTGAAGCCTGGCTTGGAGAATTTTGAGCATTACTTTACTACCATGTGAGATGAGTGCAATTGTACAGTAGTTTAGAACATTCTTTGGCATTGCCTTTCCTTGGGGTTGGAATAAAAATGGACCTTTTCCAGTCCTGTGGCCATTGCTGAGTTTTCCAAATTTGCTGGCATATTGAATGCAGCACTTTCACAGCATCATCTTTTAGCATTTGAAATAGCTCCACTGGAACTCCATCACCTCCACAAATTTTGTTCATAGTGATGCTTCCTAAGGCCCACTTGACTTCACATTCCAGAATGTCTGGCTGTAGTTGAGTCATCACACCGTCGTGGTTATTTGGGTCATGAAGATCTTTTTTATATAGTTCTTCAGTGTATTGTTGCCACCTCTTCTTATTTTATGCTTCTGTTAGGTCCATTCCATTTCTATCCTTTATTGTGCCCATTTTTGCATGAAATATTCCCTTGGCATCTCTAATTTTCTTTAAGAGATCTCTAGTCTTTCCCATTCTATTGTTTTCCTCTATTTCTTTGCATTGATCACTGAGGAAGGCTTTCTTATCTCCCCTTGCTATTCTTTAGAACTCTGCTTTCAAATTCTCCTTTGCCTTTTACTTCTTTTCACAGCTATTTGTAAGGCCTCCTCGTACAACCATTTTTCCTTTTTGCATTTCTTTTTCTTGGGGATGGTCTTGATCACTGTCTCCAGTACAGTATCACGAACCTCTGTCCATAGTTCTTCAGGCACTCTATCAGATCTAATCCCTTGAATCTATTTGTCACTTCCACTGTATAATTTGTAAGGGATTTGATTTAGGTCATATCTGAGTGGTCTAGTGGTTTTCCCTACTTTCTTCATTTGAAGTTTGATTTGGCAATAAGGAGTTCATGATCTGAGCCACAGTTGGCTCCCAGTCTTGTTTTTGCTGACTGTGTAGAGCTTCTCCATCTTTGCCTGCAAAGATTTTAATCAATTTAATTTTGGTATTGACCATCTGGTGATGTCCATGTGTAGAGTCTTCTCCTGTGTTGTTGAAAGAGGGTGTTTGCTATGACCAGTGTGTTTTCTTGGCAAAGCTCTATTAGCCTTTGCCCTGCTTCATTCTGTACTCCAAGGCTAAATTTGCCTGTTATTCCTGATAGTATTAGTATTAGGAAGGAATAGAATTGGAAGAACCGAGAACACTAGGCTCTCTGAGACAGGCTCCATACCTTCTTTCTGACAATGGATGCATGGCCAACTTTAACCTCTTGAGAAATAAATTTCACTTAGCTTAGTCAACTGACCAGAGAGCAGAAACAAGAGTTTCCTTCTCAGACCAGCAGAGCCAAACCAGATCAATGATTGTGGTGAGTGCTCTTTGATCCAGGATTATCAACTGCCCGCCCTCCAGGCTACTGTTGGAAAAGAGGATTCTAGCAGTCACAGAAGGGCTGTAAGAATAGAATCCACCCAAACTGTTTACAGTTAAACAATGTGCCAGACTAGAACTTTCTCTGTTCCAAGATCACTAAGGTGAGAACACACAGACGCAGGAAACACAAAAGATTCTACCGGGTGGCTCAGAGGTTAAAGCATCTGCCTCCAATGCGGGAGACCCAGGTTCAATCCCTGGGTCGGGAAGATCCCCTGGAGAAGGAAATGGCAATCCACTCCAGTATTCTTGCCTGGAGAATCCCATGGACGGATAAGCCTAGTAGGTTACAGTCCATGGGGTCGCAAAGAGTCAGACACGACTGAGCAACTTCACCTTCACCTTCACCTGGGCAGGTATGCAGGAAAGGATATTTTCTGAAAACAATCATTGAAGAGTATAAATAATGAAGCAACTATAATTTTTAAACTTTTTTTTAAAAAAGTGAAAGTATGAACATATGAACAAGTGAAACATATGAACAAGTGCTATAGTACAGAGAAACTTAGGGAAAGCAAAGGAATTGTCTTCCTCCTTTTATCCCCAGCTTACATCCAGAGGTAAATTCTAAGTTTTTCTATTCTTATTGCTAGGTTTACCTTAGTGAGACTAGAAATTATACTTAAGCCTGTTTCCTGACCTCAATTTGAGACAATTATCTATTGGTCTTCTATTATAACAGATGATAATTTGGTTCACCATTATTTTTTGTATCTCCAAACTTGATATTTAGATATTAATCCTATTATTTGCTATTTTGGTTTTAAATGGCATATTTAAAACTTTGCCACCTTTTGCCATACACTTTTAACATTATGTCTTGATAATCTTATTATTGCCTTTGACCTTTTCTCTAGTGTTTTTTTTTTCTTTCTAGTGTCTCACTTTCTTACTTTAACACATCCAAGGTTATTCAATGCACATTCTGCCTTATATGTACTGTGTATACATTCTATTTATACATATATTTTTGTGTATGCTGCTACTGCTACTGCTAAGTCACTTCAGTCGTATCCGACTCTGTGTGACCCCAGAGATGGCAGCCCACCAGGCTCCCCCATCCCTGGGATTCTCCAGGCAAGAACACTGGAGTGGGGTGCCATTTCCTTCTCCAATGCATAAAAGTGAAAAGTGAAAGTTAAGTCACTCAGTCGTGTCCGACTCTTCGCGACCCCATGGACTGCAGCAGACCAGGCTCCTCCGTTGGTGGGATTTTCCAGGCAAGAGTACTGGAGTGGGGTGCCATTGCCTTCTCCATTTTTGTGTATATGATTATGTTTTTTTATGTATACAGTCTCTAAATCAATAGTAATTTACATTATTAAGAGTATATTAATATTATTCAATATCAAGTGAAGTTGTGCATTAGGATTAGAGTTTCTTAGTGGTCTAACATGAAGATGTCTTCATCAATGCTTTATCAATATTTGGTATGCTCTGTATTTGGACTGTGATATTTTTGTTTCCCCCTCTTCCTCCCTTAAACTCCTGAGTTGTAATTTCTACTATAAAGAAAAGAAAAAATGGTTAGGTAAAAATCAGTGATTGGTAGAAGAATTACTTTAGTTTCTATTTTTTTAATTTGTGTACAGTGGCTAACATTTTACTGAGTACTTCCTATATGTCAGTCACTATTGTTTTTAAAATATTAATTTGTTAAAATATGTCTCCATCTGATGGGTCTGGAAACCAAAGAAAGTTAAGTAACTAGTAAGTATATTGCAAGTGAGTGGTAGAACTAAGATCCAAACCTAGACTGGCTCCAGAGCTGTGCTTAAACCATTCCATTCAGCAGACTCCCTCATGTACAAAAAAATGGCCCTAAACTAGTCTGTAGGTAGGCACAGTGCAGGCTTCCTATTTTACGAACTTGGCATGAGATAACCCATATCCTTCTGTATGGATATTTCTGGGTTATTTTCAGATCCTTAGTTACCTGTACTAAATTGATTCTCATAAGACATATGCTTTGATCTTCAAAAAAAAATGGAGATAAATTTATGCTGATTGATTTCTGCTTCCTTACCTAGTCTCTTGTTCATAACCATGTTTTTAAAATTCTTATCTGTTATCCAGATTTATTAAAGGGAATTTAAAAAGAGAAATAATCCACATATTTCCTATATATTATATAACCATTCAATCTTTATCTGTAAGTACACCCACACTTTGCATAATTATCATAGCGGTTTTCACTGAGGTTAATCAGTGAACATTACTCTATGTTGCTACATACTGTGCATAATTCTTATAATGATTGTAGCATATTTCAGGTTAAAGTGTCATAATTTACTTGAGTATTTTGGTTACTGTCAGGAGTTTTCAATTGGAAAAGTTATAGTAAACACTTTTCTATATATATTTTGACAGTTTCTTACTGTTGATCATTTTCCTAGATTAAAGTTCTAGAGTCAATTAAAGAAATACATTTTTTTACTACCTTATATGTATATATACCAATTTGCAGTTTTTATAAGTTAAATACTTTATACATAAAATACTAAAGAACTGTATTAGGTAAATTTTCTTTAATTACTATTGAATTAAACACTTTAGTTACACTAGATTAATATTTGTATTTCCTCTCATCAAGATCTAAAGGGAGAGGACTTATCTATTCTCTAAGTGACATTCTCATATGTAAATTCTCATTTTAGGATGCAATATATTTTAATTCAGTTCAGTTCAGTCGCTCAGTCGCGTCCAACTCTTTGAGACCCCATGAATCGCAGCACGCCAGGCCTCCCTGTCCATCACCAACTCCCGGAGTTCACTCAGACTCACGTCCATCGAGTCAGTGATGC
>SJYT01065859.1:67747-104914 GCA_006410635.1 Cephalophus harveyi | reverse complement strand
TCTTCACATGAGGTGGCCAAAGTACTGGAGTTTCAGCTTTAGCATCATTCCTTCCAAAGAAATCCCAGGGCTGATCTCCTTCAGAATGGACTGGTTGGATCTCCTTGCAGTCCAAGGGACTCTCAAGAGTCTTCTCCAGCACCACAGTTCAAAAACATCAATTCTTTAGCGCTCAGCCTTCTTCACAGTCCAACTCTCACATCCATACATGACTACTGGAAAAACCATAGCCTTGACTAGACGGACCTTATTCGGCAAAGTAATGTCTCTGCTTTTGAATATGCTAAGTTGGTCATAACTTTTCTTCCAGGGAGTAAGCATCTTTTAATTTCATGGCTGCAGTCACCATCTGCAGTGATTTTGGAGCCCCCCAAAATAAAGTCTGACACTCTTTCCACTGTTTCCCCATCTATTTCCCGTGAAGTGATGGGACCAGATGCCATGATCTTCGTTTTCTGAATGTTGAGCTTTAAGCCAACTTTTTCGCTCTCCTCTTTCACTTTCATCAAGAGACTTTTAGTTCCTCTTCACTTTCTGCCATAAGGGTGGTGTCATCTGCATATCTGAAGTTATTGATATTTCTCTCGGCAATCTTGATTCCAGCTTGTGTTTCTTCCAGTCCAGCATTTCTCATGATGTACTTTGCATATAAGTTAAATAAAAGCAGGGTGACAATATACAGCCTTGACATACTCCTTTTCCTACTTGGAACCAGTCTGTTGTTCCATGTCCAGTTTAATTACATTTGTACAAATGTTTTATAGATGTTTTCCATTTTTTGCTTTTTGTTGTTGTTGCATGGCAAATTTTCCTGCTTTACATGAGTTGATCTTTATAGTTATTTCTTGTAAAGTAAACACCATCTAAATACTGTAGACCATTATCTGCTGATTTTCCTTGTTAACTCTACAGACTATTTGAAATTTATTGACTTACGGAAGGAATTAAGTGTGAAGCTAAAACCGTAGCTACAAATTCCCTTTCTCTATTTTTGTTATTTTTACATTATAATAATGATGGTTCTATTTTGATATGCACCGATGCAGTGTAGATAGTCAGATATGTTTCAGAGGAGGAGTCCAAAGTGAAGATACGGAGTCAGGTATTGTCAGTATATAGATGTTACTTGATGCCATGGGACTGGATAAGATTACAAAGGGAGAGGGGAAGAAGACAGGGATCGCAAATCAAGACTGAGGACCTCTAGTATTTAGAGGTAATGTGGAGAAAAGTGATTCCACCAATAAAACAAGAAAGCACAGTGAGTGAGAATTTTAAAAGTCCTATGTGTCCTATGGAGTATCCATTCTAGTATCTTCTCTTTATTATTTATTTACTTATCTTGGTCTTCTCTTTCCTGGTGCTGGTTATCCACATAATTGGTTATGTTTTGATATTTGAGACAGGAAACCATGTAGCTGATGTAGGTGTCTTCCAATACTGTAGAATTGGATACTTTTTCCACTTAACAGCAATATGGGATACATAAAGTAAAGACTTAATGAATCAGTTCCCTTAAGATGGGCTTAAAGTTGTCAAACATCAGGGTTATGAACTAATAATATATTCAAGAATTTAGAATAATTTTTCTTTTATTTCAGTTGCTTCTCTTCTCTATAAACTAACTCTCAAACTGTTTAGGTTGTATCTTCACAAATCCTGCAGAGATGGAATTTTTAAATAGCTTCAGAGAGAATATGCATTGATGGGGAAACAAGAACTTAATATTTTCTATTGTCTGTAAATATTCTGACTAAGATAATTTTTAAAAAGCCATAAATTAAATAAAACAGTAAATAAAAATCATGGTGGCAGCTGATTTCATTTGTTGATATATTTGCACTCTTACTGATAACGATGCAATTTAAATGATTTTAGCATTTTGCTTTGATTCTGAAGGTAAGGCAAAAAAAATACACATGTGAACAATATCAAGTAGTGAGAATTGACTTACTACTGTCGACTTGTCCTATTTTCTTATCAATAGTTGTCATTTCATAGAAAAATACATATGCATTTAAAGCAGAATGACAGAATATACACCAGGGATTTTAAAAACAGTCAATCAATTATAAACTCAGATTAGTACAGATTTAAAGTGCATTTTAAATTTCAATTAATATGTTTTTTAAAAAAAGTTTATCTTCAAAATAAAAACTGCAAGGGATCAACTCAGGAAAACTTTTCCCAATCTGATGGCAGCTCTAATCCACACAAGGTAGATGAGAAATAATCATGTCTCTTATACACTCATATTTTTTCTAATCACAAAATCCATTGCCCTGTTGATATTTTCTTCTTGACTTTAAGCAGTATTGTTATTGTTCTTTAAAGATAATATTCCTTCCAACTTCACCCCGTAGGGAAAGTTGACCCTACATATGACCCCCCACAGGGAAAGAAGGCTTTTCTTTGTGGTTTATCTGAATTTTTAATTTGTATCATCTAAGAAGGTCGGTTGCATTCTTCCAGGATGTTTTACTCTAGAATGATCAGTTACTTACGATTGTCTTATTTTGACACTGTCCAGAAAAATATCTACTATTGCTTTATTGACTAAGCCAAAGCCTTTGACTCTGTGGCTCACAACAAACTGTGGAATACTCTTAAAGAGATGGGAATACCAGACCACCTGACCTGCCTCCTGAGAAATCTGTATGCAGGTCAAGAAGCAACAGTTAGAACTGGACATGAAACAACAGACTGGTTCCAAATCAGGAAAGGAGCACATCAAGGCTGTATATTGTCACCCTGCTTATTTGACTTATATGTAGAGTACATCATGCTAAATGCTGGGCTGGTTGAAGCACAAACTGAAATCAAGATTGCCAGGAAAAATATCAATAACCTCAGATATGCAGATGACACCACAATTACGGGAGAAAGCGAAGAAGAACTGAAGAGCCACTTGATGAAAGTGAAAGAGGAGAGTGAAAAAGTTGACTTAAAGCTCAACATTTAGAAAACAAAGATCATGGCATCTGGTCCCATCACTTCATGGCAAATAGATGGGGAAACAGTGAGAGATTTTATTTTTGGGGGCTCCAAAATCACTGCAGCTGGTGACTGCAGCCATAAAATTAAAAGATGCTTGCTCCTTGGAAGAAAAGCAATGAGCAACCTAGAGAGCATATTAAAAAGCAAAGAGCTTTACCAACATTGCTTTACCAACAAAGGTCCATCTGGTCAAAGCTATGGTTTTTCCAGTAGTCATGTATGGATGTGAGAGTTGGACTATAAGAAAGCTGAGCATCGAAGAATTGATGCTTTCGAACTGTGGTGCTGGAAAGAACTCTTGAGAGTCCCTTGGACTGAAAGGAGATCCAACCTGTCTTTTCTAAAGGAAGTCAGCCCTGAATATTCATTGGAAGAACTGATGCTGAAGCTGAAACTCCAATACTTTGGTTACCTGATGCAAAGAACTGACTCATTGGAAAAGATCATGTTGCTGGGAAAGATTGAAGGTGGTAGGAGAAGGGGTCGACAGAGGACAAGATGGTTGGATGGCATCACCAAAGTGATAGATGTGAGTCTGAATAGGATCCAGGAGTTGGCAATGGACACTGAGGACTGGTGTGCTGAAGTCCATGGGGTTGCAAAGAGTCAAACACGACTGAGCAACTGAACTGATTAATCTTAAAAAAAAAAAAAAAAAAAAATACTTGCACACTTAAAAATTTGTGAAGAAAGAAAATCCTGAAGAGAGTACATTTCTTGTTAAGTGTTCTTAATCACTAATCATAATTAGCAAATTTAAAAAAACAAACCACAACTGTAATAGGTAGCCCACAGATCAGCTTCAACTATGCAAATGTTTCTGTTAGATAAAAATTGATTTTTTAAAGATCATACTCCATTTATAATTATTATAAATTATTGGCTATATTCCCTGTGCTGTTCAGTATATCCTTGTAGCTTTTTTATTTTACACATAGTAGTCTGCACCTGTTAATCCCTTTCTCCTGTCTTGTCCCATCCCTTTTTTTTTCTCCTCACTTGTAACCACTAGTTCTTTATATTTGTGAGCCCATTTCTTTTTTCTTATATTCACTAGTTACTGTTACTTTGTAGATTCCACCTATAAATGATATCATATAACATATGCCTTATCTGACTTATTTCACTAAGCATATCTTCCAAGTTGATCCATTTGTCTCAAGTGGCAAAATTTCATTCTTTTTTTATGGCTGAGAAGTATTCCATTATGTGTGTGTGTATGTGCACACATATATCACATCTTTATTCATCTGTTGATGGGCACTTTGCTTGTTTCCACATCTTTACTATGGAAAATAATGCCACTATAAACACTGGAGTGCATATATGTTTTCAAATCAGTGTTTTTATTTTCTTCAGACATATACCAAGGGATGCAATTACTGAATTATACAGTAGTTCTATTTTTAGAAACCTCTGTACCATCTTCCACAATGGCTAGGACAATTTACATTCCTACCAACACTGCACAAGTGTACCCTTTTCTCCATGCCCTTGCCAACATTTGTTATTTTCATGCTTTTTATGATATATAAAATCCCTTTTAATATCTTGACCCACCATTACATAAAAATCTAGATTTCTCTCTTCTTTAAATAGAACTGGAAGGAACTGGCAACTTCATTTCTACATGGCTAGAAATCTTCAGAAGATGAGCCGTGGCAGCCACGTCTTCTACAGTCCAATAAGCGCTCTGAAATTCTTCCAATAGGTATAACACTTAAGTCACCTGTGTCAGTCTGGTCTCTAGGCATTTAAATTTACCATCTTTACAAATTGTTCCTGGTGGTTCAGAGATCTATGGACCAAAATGATGGCTTATTATTTCCTCTTTGACATTGGAGAGACAAGGATAGGAAACTGCAAAAACATTCTTCTTTAGAAGAGGAAAAATGGGGAGACACACAGTGGTCACTGGTCCAAAGCAGTGATGGAGTCTTTCTGGGCGATCGTGGAGACATTCTTTTCACCTAACGGCAGGGAAAACTCCCAGCTTCCCTCATAGCTCAGTTGGTAAAGAATCTGCCTGCAATGCAGGAGACCTGGGTTCGATTCCTGGGTTGGGAAGATCCCCTGGAGAAGGAAATGGCAACCCACTCCAGTGTTCTTGCCTGGAGAATCCCATGGACAGAGGAGCCTGGCGGGCTACAGTCCATGGGGTCGCAAGAGTCGGACACGACTTAGCAACCTAACCAGCACTGTGGAGGAAATATCTTGTGATTGTTCTCTGTGGCCACTGGGAGTTTCTTCCTTGCTTTTATTCCCCATAGACATTCCTACTGGGCACTTGGCTCTCTCCCTGTGCTTGCAAACTTTCACAGTCTCTTTCTCCTTCTTCCTAGAGGGCCTACTGATGGGACTGAAATTCAGAGTCCAAGCTCGCAGTTTATTTGGAACCCTAGTAGACTTCTCTGCTTTCATTAAGTTCTATGTATTAATAACAAACTCAAAGTTCTTTCACAAATATAATTCTCATGACTGATTTATTTATTTTTGCCTCTCTCAACCCCTCTCCCCCATATTTGGTAGCCAACCGAGGTTACTGGAGATAACAGACTATCTGGAAGAGTCCACACCCTTAATCTGATTGGTGTCCTTGTCAGGGTCTTAAGGGGCTTTGTCTTTCAAAGCCTTGTTTGTCATCCTTTTTACTGAAAGTGAAAATGTTAGTGACTCAGTCATCTCTGACTCTTTGCAACCCCATGGACTATAGGCCTGCCAGACTCCTCTGTTCATGGTATTCTCCAGGCAAGAATACTGGAGTGGGTTACCATTCTCCCTTCTCCTAGGTATCTTCCCAACCCAGGGATTGAACTCAGGTCTCTTGCATTGCAGGCCAATTCTCTGCTACCTGAGCCACCAGGGAAGCCCATTTCTTACTATCTGAGATCTAAAACAGTTGAGCTTTCCAATCTTAAATGTCTCATATTTCTAGATTCTCTCATGTCTTATACATTTCTGTTTAGAATCCATGCCTTGCAGCTCTTTGCTAAATAAAAGTAAAGCCAACACACCCTACCATTCTGATTTTTTCCATTCATTTCAGCTAGAGCTACCTTTAATGTGCCTTTCGGTTTACCATGGACCATGGATGTATAACATTTGCCACTCCATAGCATGGCCCTGTGTCTTTGCAGTTGTCTTCTACTTCGTCCGTATTCAGTTTTTTTATCCTCAGGGTACCCTGCTTGTTGCATCATGCAGGCAATGAGGAGATGTACATATTTTTGTTTTTTAAATGGGTCAGGTCTGTAGGTCCTATACACTAGTTCCTGTCATAATCTACTGTTGCAAGTTACTGCAAAGGAGCAAGGAAAATATAGTTTAGGCTGTCTTTTCAGGAAGAAGAAGTAACAAGTTTGAAGATCTGTTAGCAGTTGCACCATAGACACTAAATGTCAAGCACTTAAATCATCATGTGGAAGAAAACGGTGGCCATGTTATTTCAATCTTATCATTGATTTTAATTCTTCATATTTACATTAATCTCTATGAGTACTTAATCCTACATTTGCTGCAGGCATACATATAAGTAGCTAGTTCATGTGAACTTGTTGGATGAGATCAAAGACTCTAAAGCATGACTTTTATGTAGATTCTCTTTTTCTAATCTATAATTATATGGGATTATAAGGCATCCTTCAATAGTAGGAGTAATACTGAATGTAGGTGTTTTTGTTTAGTCCCTCGTAAATCCTCTTCTCATCAATACTGTATAATTACCTTCAGTTGTAGAAAACATCTGAGTGGGTTGACAAGTTGCCCTCAAAATGTACTTTAAATTTACATGAAATATGTAAATATTAGATTGGAAAGTAGACAGGTTTTTGTAGCCCAAGGATGTATCTTTTTAGGTTTCTGTTGATGTTTTAGAGAAAACTCTTAGATTTCTTTGAGGCTTAAAATGTTTCCTGTTTATAAACCACTTTCCCACTATCATTGTACTATTTGATCGAATGGCATTTTGTCAAGTGTTATCCTTGATTTGAAATGATCATTGTGATTTTTTTCCCTTTTTCTATGTATTTAATTTACATTATCTGGTAAAGAGGGGAAGCTTTGAAAAGCTCAGAAATGCCTTTAGTTTTAGTAAACAAATAGAGACATTTTTAACACGATGTCAGGGAAGAAAGAGGAAAGAAATGATGGAGAGGTATCATGTTACTTTAGTCTGAGTATAACCATGCTGTGTGAAAGGAAGAAAGGGCTGGCTGAGAGTGCTGGCCTGGGGTTTCTTCTCCTCACCCCTTTTCATGTAGCTATTAGAGTTAGCCATAGGTTCCCTGCCCCTTTGACGGAGAATGGAAGCCTGGCAGAATGTTCCCACCTCAGGAGGACTCTTGTACATGCCATCTAAGTGGTCGAAATAAAGATTCATCCATGGGATTGTTTTCACTCTCTTCATCCTGAAACTGGATGACAAGGTACCATCACAGGTGAGGGATTACTCACAGACTGAACTTTGCTTGTGTTGTTACCCGCTCCCCACCGCTCATCAGTCACCATGGCAACTCTTTGTGCAGCTGGCCCACCTGTGGCGCCCCCCTCCCCTCTGAGATCCTGTTCCTGCCCCCAGCTCACTGCACAGCCACTCCCAGGCTTGCCTCCAAGTGTTCAAGATCAGTCTAGTTATGTATGCAAGGACGGCAGGTATTCCAGACTCACAAAGCCCACTTATGTCAAGTATACATTGCAGTTATTCACCTACGAGCCTCCAATTCTCCCTGCAAATTCCCTCAGCCTGGGTGAAAATGTAGATCATTGACTGTGTGTGTACCCTATTACAGACTCAAACAATTATCTGCTAAGTAACATGTAATAAAATCCCTTATTTCACCCCCGGAATATCCTACATGCTGTCTTAATTTTAATAGAAAGCATATGCCCTACTTTGTGAAGCTTGAAACTCTGCAGTTATTGCACAGTGAATATGCTGATGTGGCAGATGGGTTAAATTACCAGCTGAGCCACCAGGGAAGCACAAGGATACTGGAGTGGGTAACCTATCCCTTCTCCAGCGGATCTTCCTGACCCAGGAATCAAACCAGGGTCTCCTGCATTGCAGGTGGATTCTTTATCAACTGAGCTATCAGGCAAGACCAATTCAGTTACAAGCAAAGTTAAAGAAAGCTATTAAAAGTAAATATGTAGAGTTTGCATAAGTGCAACAAACAATAGAAGCAGTTACCTTAAACTGAACCTTGAGTTTATCACTTCTTCCTCAACAAAGGTGAATATTTCTTAAAACGAATAGAGGTGTGATATCAGCACTAGCTGACATTCAGATTTTACATTCCTACTTGTCAGAAGAGCATTGATTCCCTCTAAGGACAAAGAAGGAGCACACTGTATTTGGACAACTAGATGGCACTGGTGTGTTATGCTTTCAGTCCTCGAAGAGCGAATTCAGAAATCCTGTCTGTATTCCAGTTCGCTGGTGCACCGTATCCTCAGCTGCACATTCGGCAGTAATTGAGGACAGACTCAGGAGGAAATGCTCAGAGTTCCGTCAGTCTTGAGAGAGCACTAACAGCCCTCCAGCCTCCCATTGTCATGTGGTGGCTATGGACCTTGAATTCACTATTCTTTTTTTTTTTTTTTTAAGTTTCTAGAAATGTTAACATTCTTTTCATAGAAGGAAGGATTAAAAAAAAAAAAGTTTTTTTTTTTTTGAAATGTGAGTGCTTAGAGACACCAGAATATTCAAAGGGATTTTGTTGTTATTCAGTTGCTAAGTCCTGTCCAACTCTCTGTGACCCTATGAACCGCACAATGTTGGGCTTCCCTGTCCTTCACTATCTCCCAGAGTTTGCTCAAACTCAAGTCCATTGAGTTGGTGATGCTATCCAGCCATCGCATCCTCTGTTGCCCCATTCTCCTCCTGCCCTCAGTCTTTCCCAGCATAATTCAAGCAATTGTGTTGCCATCGGAGGAGTAAAAATGAAATTTCACAGAATACAGGCATAGGGATGCTGTTAGCTGCTTAGACCTTACATAAAGGCAATGTTTAACTTTTGAAGGTGAACATGTAAAATTAAACAAACACAACACACACTCGTGTGAGTCTTAGGGTGTCCAGCACTGATCTAAATGCTTTGCGTATATCCGTTCCCTGTTTCCCCACAACAAACTTTGAGGCAGGCACACTGACTCACCCTTGTTTACAGATGAAGTTACTGGGACACAGCGAGGAACAGAAACTTGCCCAAGGCTTGCAGCCACAGTGGCGAACACTGTTTCAAGTAGAAGAAACATTCTCTAACTTCGTTACCATGCTAAATTGCCCTTAAAGGAGCCTTCATCAACACCAGTTTAAATGATTGCAGTATGATACAGATACTAAAGTACAAAATTAAACTTGAAAGGGAAATCAGAAGAATTGGACATTTATTTGATATCAACATGATAGCTATAGGATCAATACTTTTACATCATGGAAATACGATGGAATTTAAACTTGCATATGATTGAAATATTTTAGAGAGTGTGAGACACATCAAGAAGGATATCAAGGCACCTTTGAACTGGCTTATTTAAAATCTGGATACCCAGAGGGAGCCGGCAATAGTGTCCCCAGATAATGAGGTAGAAATACATTTTTAAAAAATTTTTACTCTCTTTCATTTTTATCAGTAGGATCTTTGACAAATAGTATTTCATATCTTAAGTATATTTTCTTAAAATAGAAGTATAGGCATTGAAAAAGTATTTTAACATTCCATGGAAAAATATTTGTTGTACACTTACAATAAGCCAGGAACTACACTCGAGAAAGCATCAGAAACAAAAAACCATGACATAGTTTTCTCTTGATACATGATAAGTTGCCCAACATTTAATGTCTTAAAGCAATACCTGTTCATTAGCTCATGGTTATATAGGTCAGAAATTCTGGGTCCTCCTTATAGGATCTCTTGGGCTAGCCTGGGCTCCTATCTGAAGTATCAGTAAGCCCCGTAACATCAGCTTATTTGCAGAATCCAATTCCTTGTGGTTGTAGGGCTGAGGACTCTTTTTTGTAGTTGCCTCTTGGTCGGGTGTTGTTTTCAACTTCTGGAGGCTGCTTATATCCTTAGCTCATGGTCCTCACCATTTCCAAAGCAAGAAATACGTGTCAAATCCTTCCCACACTTTGAATTTCCCTGACTTCTAATTGTGTCTTTCTTTTCTGCCTTTTAAAAGAGGTGTGATTAAATCAGGCACATTATGGTTAATCTCCATATTTTAAAGGCAACAGGTTGGGGACTTTAATTATAACAGCAACCCCCCTACAAGGCCCTGGTTAGAATTTCATTGTGAACAGAGATCATGAGGAATTATCTTTACATTCTGCCTCACAAATGGCTTATTCCATCAAGGAGCATGTTTGGTTTATCTTATGATTCTTTACAGTGGACATACTTTTCTAATGACAAGGTAGTATTAATTATATGTGTAATAAATCTAGAGATTAAGCAGACCATGTTATAGTAATGACCACCAGGAATTAAGTGCACTGGATATGCTTGGCACCTTAAGTACCATTTTCTCCTTTGATCGTCATACAACTCTCTAAGTATCAAGCTGAGTCTCAGAGACTTTCAGTAACTAGCCAACATCAGACAACCAGTAAATGAGAGAAGCCAGACTTCAAGACAAGAACTGTATGAATGTGGTGTCTGTGCTTTTTGCTGCACAGCAGGAAAGAAAAGGGATCTAAGAGTCTTGTCCTTGAGAAGAAAGTTATGCTTCAAGCAGAAAGATTAAATGAAATTTGTTATGCAACATCAATATGATTAATGATTCATTACAGATAGCATATAAGATTTTTATATGTATGTACCTGTGACTTTGTGTCCATTTTCCTCCCAATAGTTAAGAAGTTATCTGTAGGTGTGTGTTATGTATATGAAAGCAAGATAAATTCAGAGATGATTTGTTATTGTTCAGTTGCTCAGTCGTGTCCAACTCTTTGCGACCCCGTGGAGTGCAGGATGCCAGGCTTGCCTGTCCTTCACCATCTCTCGGTGTTTGCTCAAACTCATGTCCAGGTGATAAAAGCTGCTAAATAATATTTATTGCAATGGGGTTTTATCAAGAATGGAGAAACTTGATGAGGGTCTGAAACATCCCTTGTGGATACGTTGACATATTTTTGTCTACTCTATCCTTGGAGCTACTTCAAGGGTACCATTTTAAATCAGAGTGCTGTATTTACAGCACATTTGAAAAATTAAAGTAGTATCTTGGACAACTGCTAATAAACTTTTGGAGTAACTCCTCTCATGGAAGTGTTAGTCACTCAGTCGTGTCTGACTCTTTGCAACCCCGTGGACTGTAGCCCACCAAGCTCCTCTGTCCACGGACTCCTCCAGGCCAGAAAACTGGAGTGGGTTGCCATTTCCTTCTCCAAGGCATCTTCCCAACCCAGGGATCAAACTCAACTCGGGTCTCCTGCATTGTGGGCAGATTCTTTACTAAACTCCTTTCATAAAGATGGATCAAACTTTCTTATCAAATTTATGAATTACAGAACCAAAAATGCCAAAAGCAATTTTTAGACTGGTAGTGATCAAACTTACCCCTCAGGTAGAAACAGTTCTCAAAAACTGCTGATGATGAGAGGATTCTAAAAGGGATGTTACCTGAATCAGTCCAGTGGGGAATTTAGCATCTAGGAAAAAAAGGAATATTGGTCAAGCTGTTACACCTGCTACTAATACTACTATTCTTTATTAAGTAATTATGTAGGCTGGTGTGATATTGTGTCTTATAAGGAAAATGTGTTTGGTCATTGAGATGACCAAATATGCACTGAATATTTTTTTCAAATATGTTTGGTCTTCATTAAGCTTTCCTGGCTCTTAGGTCCCCAGACTTTTGGCATTTCCTAAGTGGTGGAGTCTAAAGGTTTCTCTTATAATATGCTAATGAAGTGACTTCCGGAAGTCACTTAAGGATGGGGGCTGGTTACCAGTGGAGGCAGCCAAGTCATTCGAGGATTGAGAACGTTCAGTCCCAGCGAGAGAGCCGGGAAAATGGCCAGTGATTTAGTCACTCGAGCCTCCATAAAACCCAGAAGGACAGGGTCCAGAGAGCTTCTGGGTTGGTGAACACACAGAGGTTTGCAGAGGCAGAGCACCTGGAGAGAGCAAGGGTTTCCCACACCCCTTCCCCATACCACGCATGTGCAGCTCTTTCATCCAGCGTCTCCTGAGTTGCACCATTTCATAATTAACCAGTCATCTAGTGAATGAATGGGTTTCCTGAGTTTTCTGAGCTGCTCTAGCAACTGATTCAAACCAAAGGAGGGGATTGTGGGAACCTCTGATTTGTAGCCAATTAATTGGTCAGGAGTACACGGAACAGCCTTAGAGATGTGATTGACATCTTGAGTAGGTGTGGGCAGGTCATCGGAACCTCCAATTTGTAGTCTTTTGGTCAAAAACATAGGAAGCAACCTAGGCTTATGACAGGTGCCTAAAGAGGAGTGGGGAGGCAGTCTTATAGGACTGGACCCTCAGCCTGTAAAATCTGACAGTATCTCTGGGTTGAAAGTTAGTTGAAAGTTAAGTCGCTCAGTCGTGTCCGACTCTTTGCAACCCCGTGGACTTTAGCCCACCAGGCTCCTCTGTTCATGGGATTCTCCTGGCAAGAATACTGGAGTGGGTTGCCATTTCCTTCTCCAGGAGATCTTCCTGACCCAGGGATCAAACCCAGGTCTCCCACATTAGAGGCAGATGCTTTAATCTCTGAGCCACCAGGGAAGCCAATTGTGAGACACCTGACTGGTGTCCAGAATGTTGCCTGTTGATGTGAGGAAACCCACCACCACCACACACGCAGGTTAGAGATTTGGGTCCCGGGACAACTGTTATGGTAGTCAAATGGATCTCATGATATGATTTCCAAATCACTATGTTTACTGTAGAACTGCATTTCAGAAAAAAGGAAACATGGGATCAAAGAACTGTCACTTTCTCAAGCTTCATGCAACTGGGAGGCCAAACTGGACTTCGGGTCCTGCCAGGGTGATCAGGTGTCTGAGTGTTACTGCCTTTTCTCCTAATTGTAGGAACTCCCCACAGTTCCTGTCTGTTGAGAAACATCTGGCTTTCTGATGCTCTGTATTGTGTGTATGACTACCTGGCACGTGCTTGGTGCCTTGTCATTTTCTGGTACTGCCATTAGCTTAAATAAATCCAACCACACGTCCTGCACAGTCATGCATTGGTGATCTCACTGACCCAGGTTAATACTTGATGATACAAAGTGATTTTTGTGTGTGAAACTGTGTAACCAAAGGAGTGATTTTTGTCCTTAGGAACACAAGGTTCCTCCCTATGTGACTGAGTAATCTAGAATGATTAACATATCACACGTCAGACTTGAGACTAGTAGTAGAAAAAGCATGGTGAAATCATCCCCTTGGTCTTAATGATTCCAAATCCACAAATCCACATCTGGGATATAAAAGAAAACATCTTCAGAAAGTATATAAGGTGAGGAGAAATGTTCTCATTAGGGATACAGCAAATGTGACAAATTTACAGCTCAAATCTCCTAGTAAGCAAGACAAACAAGCATTGCTGCTACATAAAGAAATTGATCTCTAATTAGAAACAGTTGAAAAAATATATATAACTATACTTTATTGCAGAGGGGCTAATTGACCTCTGGTTTAATAAACTCATGATATAAAGTTCTCTGTAAAGAAATCTTGGTATTTTTATTTTCTAAAAATGTTTGCCATCAGCAATAAGAAGTTAGGAAGAAAAGAACTGAAAGTCATTTAAAAGCTCTAGTGATCATGGCTGGCACCAGCTTTCTGCTACCAGCTATGTACCATGGCCTCTAGGAACCTCTCGCTAATTCAGGAAGGTATTTGAAGATGAATTTTGGTAAATGCAGTCAATTCAGGAGGAGTATCTTGAGGAGATGTGGAGTCCCTGGGGAGAGTAAATCTATATTAAAGAGATGCTATCTGCTTCTGCTAGCTGGGTAATAGAGGAAATATTAATTTGGCAGGGAGATAGGAGAAGAAACGAATGAAGCATGTGGATAGAGATCATCACTATTGCAAGCCCTTGTCATCTACATTGTCTGTACACATCCTTGTCGTCTACATTTTGTCTGTTGTATAAGAACTGTTAGCTCATGGATTTTTGTTATATATTAAAAGTCACTCGTGGATTGTGGCCTAATCAGAGTTTTCAGTCAATTCAGCCGGTCAGTCATGTCCAACTCTTTGCGACCCCATGGAATGCAGCACACCAGGCTTCCCTGTCCATCACTAACTCCTGGAGCTTGCTCAAACTCACGTCCATCGAGTTGGTGATGCCATCCAACCATCTCATCCTCTGTCATCCCCTTCTGCTTCTGCTCTCAATCTTTCCCAGCATCAGGGTCTTTTCCAGTGAGTCAGTTATTCATATCAAGTGGCCCAAGTATTGGAGTTTCAGCTTCAGCATTTTACTTTAGGATTATTTGAGAATGTTGTCAAGAAAAATTTTGAAAGACACAATCACTGTGGCTTGATAAATGCTAGTTATTCTTTTCTATAAATTAGAATGAGGGCTCCTTCCATCAAGACATTTTGTTGTCTTCTGGAAAATCTATGAAGACTAAGATATGGTTGGCACCAGACAGAACTGTGTAGTGCACACCAGTGCAACAGACCTATCAAGGCTCTTTCTTTGTCTACAATCTCTTTTATGAAATAATTATTCTATTCTCTTTGCTTTAAATATTCTTCAGGCAGATATATTGGAAATCTTTACCTCTAATCCTTACAACATGTCTTAGAGCTTTGCACACTGAACCTGCCTATCTATTATTCTGATATTTTTCGAACTTTAAAAATGGAAGTCATCGTCTCCCAACCTCTAAAATAACTCTTCCTGCTGACTCTGGAATGCTTTTCCCCATTCACTCAGGTTTCAGGCAAGCGTTATCTTTGATTTTTCTCCTTCACTTCCTACATTCAGCATCAGGGTTTATTTTTGGGCACTTTGTGCAGGGCCCAAGTCTGAGCAGCATTGGTTACATCAAAAGCAGTGTATATTATATAATCATCATGACAATTTTCTGGCAGATGACAGCACATGTTTTTTTATGAAGAACATTGTTTTTTCAGTGACCTAGAGGCCTTTATATGCTAGTGGCATTGTTATAAGGAGGAAATGAATAGATTCTAAGAAAGTGGAGGCATCAGGTGTGTAGTCCATGCCTCATATCTTTACTAATAAAGTCAAATCCATGGCTATGAGAGATGATTGTATGATCTAAGTGTGATGAGACATTTTTATGATTGAAACACCTGTGCAAGCACAGAGAAGAAATTGATTAAGCATGTAAGGATCAGAGAGAAAGGGGAAAAATCATTTAACAATGTGGATTTATTGCATATGCATTAATCACATCTTATAGTATAGAAAACATTGTGATAAGATATACTAAATCTAGTTCTGATTTTCTGCTTAGCCATCCCACCTAAAATATTCTGAGATGTTCTCAAGGACGAAAGGACTTACAGCCCGGGACTAAGGGTCATTGAGGAGAGGGTCATTGCCCATCCTCCCAATTTTGCTGTACTAGATGAATTTTGCAGAAAATCTGCCAGAG
This sequence comes from Cephalophus harveyi, assembly GCA_006410635.1. NCBI lineage: Eukaryota > Metazoa > Chordata > Mammalia > Artiodactyla > Bovidae > Cephalophus > Cephalophus harveyi. The sequence goes on along the minus strand of SJYT01065859.1, from coordinate 89,314 downwards.
GACAAGCGTCAGACCCATTTTCCTCCTCCAGTGTTTCGAATCAAAATTGTAAACGATGGGAGTTGATTGACACCTATCATCAGATCCGCACACAAGGCTGATGGCACTGAAAATAACATCGCTGGCACTCACAAGACACACAGTGTTTCCCTGCACGCTGTGCGCTCTCTCCATGGTATTCACGGGGGAAATTTTATGCTGATTTAGTTCTTTGAGGGGTAGGTGCTGGCATTTGCTGCTCCCTCACATACAACACAGATTATTTCACTTCGCAGGAGCTGACATCACCACATAACGAGTCTGTAAGGACTAGTTCTTTACTCTGTCAGCAAACAGAGTTATGTGACAAAGGGCTGAGACTATCAGCTGCAGGTAACAAGGTCCTTGGGGTTTCAGACATGAAAAATGGTCATTATTATTTGCATTAACCAACAATATTTGCTGTTTCTCTTGGCTCATTTGTTTATTACTTTACACCTGTTAAAATGATCAAAAGAAGCACCACTTTTCATTTGAGAACAGGACGGTGTGGATGGGCTTCCCAGGTGGCTCAGTGGTAAAGAATCCACCTGCCAATACAGGAGATGCAGGTTCAATCCCTGGGTTAGCAGATCCCCTGGAGTAGGAAGTGGCAACCTGCTCCAGTTTTCTTGCCTAGAAAATTCTGTGGACAGAGGAGCCTGGTGGGCTAGTTGGACATTACTGAGCTCTCTTTCTCACACACATGCACATACACACACACCATGTGAACAGGGCAAGGAGTGTAGAAGAGAATACTGATACCCAGTGAGAGACAACTGTGGAAGCATAGTTAGTAATTAAGAACTGCAGAGACTTTTGCCCCCTCCATGAGCTATGATGCACCGTCTCTTTAAAAGTAGCACTTTGAATTTTCTTTGAGATAACTGGGAGGCAACTCCCAGTGTGTGAGTCCAAACTTCAGTGTCCTGCCATGATTAACTCCTCCAGCATAGTGGAGTCTTCCATAATAAACCTACTTCCAAGCCCCCTCCCACTTTGTAGCCACTGCACTCAGCTCTGGAACTTCAGCCAGCACCCCCCAAAAAATTACTACCAAGACCTGAAGATGTAGAAATTTTGCATTATTGAAGCCAACACTTTGCAATATATATAAGCAAAGCCCTTCCTTAGTGGATCTATATGAGAAACTTTAGTGCAAAACAGTGTCTATCAGTGCTTCAACTTCCCTTGGGAATGCCAGAGCTAGTAGAAGCTTGCTGTTCTCAGAGAGAAGTGCACAAGAATCATACTTTAAAACCACCTTATAGATAAAACCATATGAATAATTCCCTGCAACAATAGTCTTTTCATTCTTCTGGAATTGAATAACCTTGAATGGCGTCCAAGGGACACTCTGCCCACCCCTCCGCCACTCTCTCCTAGAATGCCTGTCTTAATGTGAGCTGCTTTACCGTTTGTTTTTAGTATATGTCTCTTCTGACATAAAATACGCATACTATAAAAGATTTTCAATTAACTTCTAATCTCAATTAACCAGACTCCGCTATATACTTAATAAAGGACAGTTGCATAAAAGTTTAATATATTCATGTTCCCATTTGGATTTGTTAGATCCATATTTACAAAAGGGACTGAACACAACCAGTGTACTTGGTGATTCTGTGAAACACTCCAAAAGAGGCTTTTGTTGCGTTTATTTCTAATGCATGTGGATAATCTACAGTTCATTGTAATCATAAACCTTTCACTCTGAGTTCATATAACTACACACATATAAACACAGCCTAAGTGTTTTTTAAAAAGTTTCTAAAAAAGTTTTCATTTGCCAATCACTTTATTTGATATAAATTAACTAAAATTTCCTTTGTTGCTGATCTGGTTTATAAGATCGAAAGAAACAAAACATGGAATTATTTTCCCATCTTTTTAATGTAGTGTCTAAATAACTATCATTTTAGAAAACAAAGTGATAGTTAGCTATGATACAGTGTTAGTACAAACCAGATGGAGAAATAGAGTCATAAAATTGATAGTTGTGGACAGGCTATATACTAAGCCATATTTAATCTTCAGTTCACGAATCTGTAATTCATTATCTGATGGGAATATGTCTGGGCTATTGATTTCTATAAGATGAAGACTTTTGGTTTCTCTAATCATGTCCATTAGTTTCCTCCAGACAGATTAATAATTTTTTACAATTGCTGATGGCTATTGCAGGCATTTAATTTTGCTTCTACCCTTGTGTAGCTGCTACTTGGAAGCATATTTGTGTGGTAGTAGATAAAAAATATTCCTAGGGCAATGAAACAGTCTTCATTTGTTATAGCACTTTGTTTACAAAAGCATCATTATGAGCACTTCGAAGTACAAAACAGTTCCACCTATTATTTTTTTTTAATCAGAAATTTATGTTAGACTTTCAGACAGTATTGTTACCTAAGGGACTAAAAGCTTATTCAAAAGATTTATCACACAGAGAAGAAGAATGTCTTTATTTTATTTTTACTGGTAAATCTGAACCCTGTAAATCTGAATAATGCTTCTTTTGAAGAGAACTGCAGTTATTTTTTAAATCTGTATATAATTTTTTATAGATTATGCAATAGATTTTCTTTTCTTTTTTGTTTTAATTTTTTTACTATCTCATTCTGTGTGATCTTGAGTGGCTGTTGAATCTGATATGCATTAATTCTTTGGGAACAGCTTAAATTTTTCTGCTACAATTATTTTAAATTAGGTATGTCTACTCTTAGGACTTTCAGTGGCATTTAACTGCTGAAAGATTGATTAACTATTTTAGGTGAGTTTTTATTGTGGCATGGATCTCTGGAGAGACTTCTATACAGTATAGATAAAGGATTAGTGTTCATAGTAAAATTGTTTGCAAAATGATTTTCAACTCCAAATATCAGGTCTGATTCAAATGATAATATCATCCAAGCTATTCAGCTTTTGACATATATAAGCAGAAATATTTTTAATGTATAATTGACATATAATATTACTTTCAGATGTACAATATGACTCAATATTTGTAACTATTGTAAAATGATGACCACAATAAGTATAGTTAACATCCTTATCATGTATAGTTGCAAATATTATTTTTCTTACAAGTTAACTTTTAAATTTAAACTTCTTATGAGAACTGAGCAACTTTTAAATGTACTATACAGTATTATTAGTCACCATGCTATACATTATGTCTTCATGACTTATTTTATAATGGATGCTCATGTATTTCTACACTCCACTTTTTTCCATGCCTCCCTACACCCCTGCCTCGGGAAGCTACTAATCACTTTTCTGTCCTCTGTGTGTATGAGCTCAGTTTTGCTTTTTTAGATTCTACATGAAAGTGAGATCATACACTATTTGTCTTTCTTTGTCTGATTTATTTCGCTTAGCATAGTAATCGCAGTGTCCATCCATGTTGTCACAAATAGCAAGATTTTCTTCTCTTCATGAATGAATAATATTCCTCTGTGTTGTGTTGTGTGTATGTGTATCTTATGTTTTCTTTATCTATTCATCCATCTGTGAACACAGATTGTTCCATGTTTCAGCTAATGTAAATAATGCTACAATGAAAGTAAGGGTGCATATATCTTTTTGTTTTCATTTTCTTGGGATAAATACTCAGAAGTGAAATTGCTGGATCACATGGTAGTTAATTTTTTTTTTTTTAATTTTCTGAGGAACCAACAAAATGTTTTCTGCAGTAACTGCACCAATTTCCGTTCCTGCCAATAATGCACAAAAGTGAATGGGAAAGTCACTCAGTTGTGTCCAATTCTCTGTGACCTGATGAACTGGTTTTGATTTGCTTTTCTCTCGTTTTTAGTATTGCTGAGTACCTTTGCACATACCTGTTGGTCGTCATTGGAAAACCATCTATTCAAATCCTCTGCCCCTTTTTTAATCTGATTGTTTGCTTTTCCATGTTGTTGTATGTGTTCTTTATATATTTTCAGTATTAAATTCTTATTAGGTACATAATTTGTAAATAGCTTTTCTTATTCAATAGGCTGCCTTTTTGTTTTGTTAATGTCTTCCATTGCAGTGAAGAAGCTTTTTATTTTGATGTTATCCCACACGTTTAATTTTGTTTTTGCTTTTTATGTCAAACTAAAAGAAAAAAAAGTCATCATTAAGACCTGTGTCAAGGAGTTCACCACCCATGTTTTCTCTTATGAGTTTTATGGTTTTGGTCTTTACATTGAAGTCTTAATCCATTTAGAGTTAATTTATGTGTATGGTTTAAGAAAATGCTGTAGGTTCCTTTTCTTCCATGTGACTGTCCACTTTTCCCAACAGCATTTTTTGAAGAGTCTGCCTTATCCTCATTTGTATATGATTGTCTCCTTTGTAGTAGATTGTGTGCTAAGTGGCTTCAGTTGTGTCCACCCCTTTGGGACTCTATGGACTGCAGCCTGCCAGGTTCCTCTGTCCATGGGATTCCCCAGGCTTGGGTAGTGGAGTGGGTTGCCTTGCTGTCCTCTTGGGAATCTTCCCAACCCTGGGATCAAACTTGCGTCTCTTATGTCTCCTGCATTGGCAGGCTCCTTTTCCCCTTGAGCTACCTGGGAAGCCTTGCCATACATTGATTGATCATATATGTGGGTTCCTTTCTGGCCTCTTTATTCTGTTCAATTGATCTACTCTTATGCCAATTCAATATTGTTTTGGTCACAGTCAGAACGTGATTAGAAGAGTGTTCAGAAAACAAAGTGGACTGAATATGAGGTGTAAAAAGCATTGTTAAAGCCCATTAAAATGCAGGTGTCTAGAAGAAGACAGTATCTATCTGAATCTATCATTTTCTCCTTTGGACATTTTGGTTAACAAAATTTGTCTTTCCAACAGAGTGGCTGAGTGAAAGTCCCCACGTGTGTGTCAACACTCTTGTTGAAACTCTGTATTAACAAGTCCATAAAGAGACTTCTATTGCATTACAGTTTCTACTCTGCATCTTCACTGCCACATGCGGAGAATGGCTTTGCTGTTCCTGGCTGGAAAAAAAAAAAAAAGCAAATTTGCTGGTCCCTCCTTGCAGCCACACGTTTGCCACTTTCTGGAGGCACTGCTCATTGTCTATGGTACAGTAGTAATGACTGGAGCAGAAAGGAGACTTAGCTCCTGGAGTCGGCGCTGTGTCCTGCAGCTCCAGGAAAGTCTCAGGCTGCTGTTGCTGAAAAGACAGAAGACTAGGTGTTTTGTGACTGTCATTGGTTTTTGTCTCATGATAATAACCAGAAAAAGTGTAAATGTACAAAGAATGGCAATCTCTCCATGCCATAAGAAGGTGGGGAGAATGCACTGTGGGGTTAAAAGAGAGAGAAACGGCAGCTCTGTGGGCAATGCGGGGAGTTTCGGTTTCTTAGAGGTAGTTGTGTCTGAGATATGGCTTTACAGGTGGTAGATATTTAAAGTAGGAATGAGAGTGGAACTCAGATGGAAAAACATTTCAGGTAAACAGAAAACTGTAAACGAAGGTGAAAATGTAGGAAAATACTAAGTATGTTCAAAAATAACAAATTGTTGTGACTGAAATGCAAATCAGATCTATCTTAGGGAGATTAATTTGATGACAAAATATATCCTGTGAACAAAAGGCTGATCATGCTGCTGTCAGTTAGGAGGATTCTAGAAAATACTGCTGAATGTGCATCTTCAACTGACTGACGCATTACTCTTAGGGAGAGTTGGAAGGGACTTATAACCTTAGTAACCATCACCCCCCTGCCAATATATTTTAGTTTCCAGATGTGCGCTTGTGGGTTTGCTGTATCTTTGGCCTTGAGGCATCTATGTCAAGTGACTTAAGTGTCAGGTGAAAGTTAAGGCAGTGAGAACCAATGTGTTTACCAAGAGAGGGGCTGCAGAGAACACGGGGACAAAAAGAAGACCCAAGAAATAGGAGACTTAGATCAGAAAGAAATTCACAGAAGTGAACCAACAGAAGCTATGGAAGAAAACTTAGCATGCTTGATAAAATTTCCAAGAGGAGAAGTCAACATCTTCCCAGTGTTTGAATTCCCCAACAGTCCATACACAACTACACTGTAAAATTGTTAAACATACAGAATGATTCCAGCCAAAAATATGCTTAATGAAATGTACTGAAGTATCTAAATTGTTAAAGAGGAAGTATACACCTTTTTCTTGATAATGAACTTGGCCAAGAAGATTCCCTAGAAAAAGAGATACAATGTGACAGAGCATATAGGGCTTGGGTTTTGGAGCCAGTAACACTTGATTTGACAGTTGTTTAATACTGTGTTTGCCTTATTAAATTAGGAAATAAATCACACTTCCCATCAGTTCAGTTCAGTCGCTCAGTCATGTNAAGATTCCCTAGAAAAAGAGATACAATGTGACAGAGCATATAGGGCTTGGGTTTTGGAGCCAGTAACACTTGATTTGACAGTTGTTTAATACTGTGTTTGCCTTATTAAATTAGGAAATAAATCACACTTCCCATCAGTTCAGTTCAGTCGCTCAGTCATGTCTGACTCTTTGCGACCCCATGAATTGCAGCACGCCAGGCCTCCCTGTCCATCACCATCTCTCAGAGTTCACTCAGACTCACATCCATCGAGTCAGTGGTGCCATCTAGCCATCTCATCCTCGGTCGTCCCCTTCTCCTCCTGCCCCCAATCCCTCCCAGCATCAGTCTTTTCCAATGAGTCGACTCTTCTCATGAGGTGGCCAAAGTACTGGAGTTTCAGCTTCAGCATCATTCCTTCCAAAGAAATCCCAGGGCTGATCTCCTTCAGAATGTGATATAATATAAAGTGCTCATATATTGTAGACGAAGAGCAATTTCAAAGGAGAGTTGCAAGAGCATTTTTGTAATCTGTGTCTTTATTCTTTCTGAGAAGGATACTCCTCATAACAACCCACAATTATACTTTTGATCACTTTTTATTGGAGATAGAATAGACTCAAGAGGATCCATTTGGTTTTTAACCATTGACAACTGTTTAAACTTGATAGCTCATTCAGATAGCTTCATGGCCTCCTCCTCCCATCACTGGCTTTATTTGAACTTCTGTAGAAAATTAAAGGTTAGCTAAGGATTTGTGGTTAAGTTCCTTAGTTTTTCACAGATGGTCTTAGAGATAGCACAATATCTAAGAATAAATAGGAAACATTAATTGGAACTGTTCATTTCAATTTTGCATTATGGTGCACTGATTTAAATTCTTTAATATAAAAATAACTGACAAATAAAATATGTGCAAATATACAAATTAAAAAGGGCAAGGAAACGCATTTTTGTAATGCTGCTTGATTATAATTAAAAATATGTGTGAATAACATAAATGAATATTTACTATAACATTTATCTCCTACTTATTTCCACTTTTCTATGCTGATGATTATGCACTTTGTGCTTTATACATTCTTTAAAATAGAAACATTATCAAGATTTATTTCTCTGTTGAGAACTCTAAAGACAGAAGAGTTATTTTTCCTATACTCATTCTAGAGAATTGATATTCAGTGGCTAATTTTTTTTCTACCTTTTATGTGTTAGTGGTAAATACCAAAGATCAAGATGCTGGAGTGTTTACACATGTCCTACCCAACTCTCAAGCAGTTGAGTGATACTATTGATTTTTAAAATTACACACCAGATACAGTGCTGCAATATGAGATTTACAAAGTTTTCCATGGGTTTTGACATTGGAGTTGCTGATTATTACTCATTAGGTTAAAGTTTGCTGCTAGGTCTTAGGGACTGTATTGCTGTATTAGTCAGGGTTATCCAGAGAAACAAGGTTGTGTGTGTACGTGTGTGACAGGAGAAAGAGAGAGACAGTGGAGGGAGAGAGGAAGAAAGACAGAGACCGGTTGATTGACTGAGTGAGTGATTTTTAAAGATTTGGCCAGGAGGATGTTAAGGCTTGGTAAATCCAAAATCTGCAGATTATGCCAGCAGGCTGGAGACCCAGGGGAGAGCTGCAGTGTAATTCCAAAGATGGAGTTTTTTGCTTGATCAGGGGAGGCCCGTCTTTGTTCTATCAAGGCTCTCAACTAACTCAGCAGTTCCATCCACATCGTGAAGGGTAGCATGCTTTATCAAGCCTTCTGATGTAAATGTTACTCTCATTCACAAAGCATCTCTGTAGAAACATCCAAGATAGTGTTGGACCATATATCAGGACAGGATGGCCCAGCCACAATGACACATAACCGTTACAGTGGCCGTCTTTCCTATGAAGTGTTTCTCTCTTCTTTAGCTCTCACACATTCTATTTATATCACTGTTGCTCTTTTCTGCTTTCCCAGATATTTGAAGGAATTTTTTTCCTCCTTAAAGCATTATTATTTCTATAATAATTGCTACCATTCTAAATTATTTTTACAGTGACTACTACTACTGTTATTAATGGAAACTCGTTGCTATACACCTTCAGTCAGGTTGGCAGTGAAACATGGGTTTTATTTACACGCTATGCTAAGTCGCTTCAGTCGTGTCTGACTCTGTGCGACCCTATGGACAGCAGCCCACCAGGCTCCTCTGTCCACAGGATTCTCTAGGCAAGAATGCTGGAGTGGGTTGCCATTTCCTTCTCCAATATGTAAATATTTGTTTACATATTTGTGTCTAATCCTCAGGGCAAATGAGGAAGATAGTTATAAAAACTCATTTTGTAAATGAGGGACCTGAGAGTCTGTAGGGTTAATGGACCTGCCCAAGGCCTTTCTATGGTGAAGTGTCTGAGTCTGGACAGGATCTCATGAATCTTTGCTTTTCCTGTTTACTATGCTTCCTGACTTAAATTTTGTCTTGCATACTGTACTATAGTCATTCACCTGTTATGATTTCATATGACAAGAGGAATTTTAAATGAAAGGAAGAGTCATTAAGATATTATAAACATGTTTTGAACCTAAAAGCCTCAGTATCGTCAGTTACTGTGAGAGTTTATGTAAAACTTGCTTGAGTTTTTAAACCAACCCTTTACTTTGGATTATTTTTAGAGTGATCCTAAGTAGAGAGAGGAAAATGGAAAATACTCATAATTTTCTCTCTGTCACCTCTGTCTTCCCTTCCATGAATCAATTAGAGATGATTTTGGGGAGATACAGATTTCAATTACTTGGTAAAAATAGTCAAGAGCTGAGCTGAGGAATTTAGATTTGGCTTCACAAAAAACAGATGATGCTACAGATCCTAAGGAAGAAGCATGATACAGTCAAATACACCAGGAATCCTCTATTACTGCCTCACATTCATGAGACGATCTCGTACAACTTTTTACGTTATGATCCACTAACGTGTCTCAAGAGTGTTTTACATCACAGTGTTTATATTTGAGTAGTGTTTCTCTATCATGGTTATATTCCATTGGATGCAGGGACAGTGCCCTCCATGAACAGTTATATTGGCTTTGAAAAATGTCATTACCTTTTGAGATTACAATTTCAGTTCAGTTCAGTCGCTCAGTCGTGTCCGACTCTTTGCGACGCCATGAATTGCAGCACGCCAGGCCTCCCTGTCCATCACCATCTCTCGGAGTTCACTCAGACTCACATCCATCGAGTCCGTGATGCCATCCAGCCATCTCATCCTCGGTCATCCCCTTCTCCTCCTGCCCCCAATCCCTCCCAGCATCAGAGTCTTTTCCAATGAGTCAACTCCTCGCATGAGGTGGCCAAAGTACTGGAGTTTCAGCTTTAGCATCATTCCCTGCAAAGAAATCCCAGGACTGATCTCCTTCAGAATGGACTGGTTGGATCTCCTTGCAGTCCAAGGGACTCTCAAGAGTCTTCTCCAACACCACAGTTCAAAAGCATCAATTCTTCGGCGCTCAGCCTTCTTCATAGTCCAACTCTCACATCCATACTTGACTACAGGAAAAACCATAGCCTTGACTAGACGGACCTTAGTCGGCAAAGTAATGTCTCAGCTTTTGAAAATGCTATCTAGGTTGGACATAACTTTTCTTCCAAGGAGCAAGCATCTTCTAATTTCATGGCTGCAGTCACCATCTGCAGTGATTTTGGAGCCCCAAAAAATAAAGTCTGACACTTTTTCCACTGTTTCTCCATCTATTTCCCATGAAGTGATGGGACCAGATGCCATGATCTTCGTTTTCTGAATGTTGAGCTTTAAGCCAACTTTTTCGCTCTCCTCTTTCACTTTCATCAAGAGGCTTTTTAGCTCCTCTTCACTTTCTGCCATAAGGGTGGTGTCATCTGCATATGTCAGTCTTATTGGTAGTGGTTGATAAGGAGTAGAACTCAAAACTCAGTCTTTTGTGTGGTCAGATCCGTCCCACTGGGGGACTGCAGTGGAACTGTCGTTGCATTTTGGAGCTGAATAGACTCAGGTGCCCTGAGTGTGGAATAGAGTTATTGGATGCTGACATCCATAGTCTTTAATTCTGACACAAACTATCTTTATTTAATTTTGTTTATAATTTTAAAGGCTCTTAGAGGAATCATGAATGACTTTGTCTCTTCCACAGGATAGTTTACATTTTCCTGAATTCTATACATCATTGAAGTTTGTCAGTCAGTTCAGTTCAGTTCCTCAGTTGTGTCCAACTCTTTGCAATCTCATGGAATAAAACACGCTAGGTTCCTCTGTTTATCACCAATTTCTGGAGCTTGCTCAGACTCCTGTCCATCGAGTTGATGATGCCATCCAACCATCTCATCCTCTGTCATCCCCTTCTTCTGCCTTCAATCTTTCCCAGCATGAGGGTCCTTTCAAATGAGTCAGTTCTTCACATCAGGTGGCCAAAGTATTGGAGCTTCAGCACCAGTCCTTCCACTGAATATCCAGGACTGATCTCCTTCAGGATTGACTAGTTGGATCTCCTTGCAGTCCAAGGGACTCTCAAGAGTCTTCTCCAACACCACAGTCCAAAAGCATCAATCCTTTGGCATTCAGCTTTATTTATAGTCCAACTCTCACATCCCTACATGACTACTGGAAAAACCATAGCTTTGACTAGATGGACCTTTGTCAGCAAAGTAATGTCTGCTTTCTTAATATTCTGTCTAGTTTTGCCATAGTTTTTCTTCCAAGGAGCAAGTGTCTTTTAATCTCATGGCTGCAGTCACCATCTGCAGTGATTTTGGAGCCCCCCCAAAATACAGTCTTTCACTATTTCCACTGTTTCCCCAACTGTTTGCCATGAAGTGATGGGACTGGATGCCACGATCCTTGTTTTTTGAATGTTGAGTTTTAAGACAACTTTTTCATTTTCCTCTTTTACTTTCATCAAGAGGCTCTTTAGTTGCTCTTAGCCTTCTGCCATAAGGTGGTATCATCTGTATATCTGAAATATTTCTCCCTGCAATTTTGAATCCAGCTTGTGCTTCATCCAGTCCAGCATTTTACATGATGTACTCTGCATATAAGTTAAATGAGCAGGGTAATAATATACAACCTTGATGTACTCCTTTCCCAACTGGTTCTCAATGGAACTAGTCCATTGTTCCATGTCCATTTCTAACTGTTGCTTCTTGATATGCATACAGATTTCTCAGAAGGCAGGTAAGGTGGTCTGATATTCCCATCCCATGAAGAATTTTCCACAGTTTGTTGTGATCCACACAGTCAAAGGTTTTTGGCATATCAAAAAATCAGATGTTTGTCTGGAACCCTCTTGCTTTTTTGATGATCCAACAGATGTTGACAATTTCATCTCTGGTTCCTCTGCCTTTTACAAATCCAGCTTGAACATCTTGAAATTCACAGTTCATGTACTGTTGAAGCCTGGCTTAGAGAATTTTGAGCATCACTTTGCTAACATGTGCGATGAGAGTAATTGAGCAGTAGTTTGAACATGCTTTGTCATTTCCTTTCTTTGGGATTGGAATGAAAACTGACCTTTTCCAGTCCTGTGGCCACTACTGAGTTTTCCAAATTTGCTGCCATATTGAATGCAACACTTTAATAGCATCTTCTTTTAGGGTTTGAAATAGCTCAACTTGAATTCCGTCACCTCCTCTAGCTTTATTCATATTGATGCTTCCTAAGGTGCACTTGTATTTGTTTTTTAATTGTAAATCAAACCTGTTTGGCTTGGGAGAATTATTCACTTGATTTTGATATGATCATGGTAACCTTTAGGTTATATCCCACATCAAACTGCATGTTGCTTTGTTTAGAAGCATTTTTATTTTAAAATATTTTAGTATCATATTTGTTACTGTTTTTCTTTTCAATTAGTCTATGTGCCACAAAATTTTGAAATTATTCTTCATTAATTTTTATTTAAATCATTTATAATAATTATGCATCAGATCTCATTAATGATATTTAATAAAAACAACACCATTTCAATCCTGGAAAAGATTTAGTGTATCCTGGTTCTAATTCCAGCTAGTTGCTAGTTGGTTAACTCTGGTAAGCTACTTAATACTTTGTCTTAGTTATTTAACCAGAACTCTGCCTGGGAAACAGTGGATACCCCTTGTTATTTTTATTATATTCTAAGAATTATTTTTCTTTCCAGTAGGAAACTCTGTCTCTGAGAGTTTATCACAGAATCAGAAAAGTCTAAAACTGCCTGCCCTTCAAGAACTTACAATCTTGTAAAGCATTTAAGTCTAACTTCCCCAATGTAAAAGTGATGTGTTTGAGCAGGAAGTATAATTGGTCTTACTTATGGTCTGAGAAAGGATGCTAGTTCTTACTATGCACCATAGGGATATAGGTGCTGTGCTTAGTCACTGAGTCATGTCCAGGATACAGGTGCTATACTTAGTCGCTCAGTCATGTCTGACTCTTTGCTACCCCTTGGACTGTAGCCCACCAGGTTCCTCTGTCCATGGGGATTCTCCAGGCAAGAATACTGACTGAGGTGTTTTCCCATGCCCTCCTCCAGGGGATCTTCCCAACCCAGGGACTGAACCCAGATCTCTCACATTGCAGGCAAATTCTTTACCAATTGAGCAACCAGGGAAACCCAAGAATACTGGAGTGGGTAGCCTATCCCTTCTCCAGGGGATATTCCCAACCCAGGAATCAAACTGGGGTCTCCTGCATTGCAGGCAGATTCTTTACCAGCTGAGCCACCAGAGAAGCCCAAGGGATACAGGGCAAGGGACTAATCTACAGAGTTCACTGTTGACCTATCAATGCCAACTCTTAGGCTTTGATTTTAATGGAACATTTTGTTCATTTAAAAGGTATATTGGTAAAATTGCTAATGGCATTCAGCAAATCCTAAATTTGTTACAGGTTCTGTTTTAAGTACTTCACTTGTATTTTCTTATTTAATTCCCACAATCCTATAAATGAGGAACAGTTCTACCTCTGTATTCTGAGGATGAGGAAACCGAGGGTGACAAGGTGATATTGTCTAAGTTTATAAACAAGTAGCAGAATAAGAATCCAAACCCTGAGTCTTATTCCAGAATTCATGTAATTATTGTCTGACCTTCCTACATGTTTCATAGTGATGATTGACATCAGATAGCATCAACCATTGATAGTTCATTTGATTTATTTCTAGATATTCCAAAATCATTTCATTAATATCCTGCCATTAATAAGTATTGAGCTTTCTGGATATTTTTTTATTAAAACACTAATATGCCTGTCCATTTCCTTATAAACTAAAACAAAATTATTAGAAAATGGTATTTTACATTAATTAGTATTTTTATATTTACTTAAACGTGGTACTTACTATTTCAAGTTATCTTCTGCTATAAAGGTATCACTGTGAATATTTTGATATCATTAGAATATGTGCTTAGTTGCTTTAGTCATGTCTGACTCTTTGCAACTTTATTGACTGTAGTCCACCAGGCTCCTCTGTCCATATTATATAAAACATTATTATTTTAAATACTTCATATTTTAAAAATCATATTTTTATGTGGAAAATAATCTCATTTAAAAATGTATTATTAATTAATATGATATACCCCATTCTTAGTACATTTTTTAGTGTATGTGATCAAGGTGTACATCTATTTCATTAGAGAAAACAGTGGCTTCTTTAGTACTCTGAAATAGACATCCTCAAATTCCTGTTGCTTTCCATTGCAGTATAATTTTGTTTTTAATTTGAGTAGTCAATATGAGATATACATTCTTAAGCAATTTTTATATTGTTGTTGTCAAAATGCTGAACTATGTGGATGTAACTTTATGAAAAAACAGAAGAAACAGATACTTATTTCTATTTTATGTGGGAAAAATATTGTGTAGTTCTTAGAATAAAAGTTGAAGTGATGAGAAACATTGGTTATCTTTAGATGCACTAGAATATAATAAACCTTTTATTTGACAGATTTTTTTTCATACTTCAAAAGAAAATTTCTTTATCAAGCAAACTAAGAGTAGAAGTAGCATTTATTTTAAATAACTTGTTAGTATATTTTTGGAGTCTTCTTATTCTTGGCTGGACACTTGCTCGTGTGACTTTACATGAAAATTTGATGATAGTTGAGCATCTCACCCAGATCTGTATCCAACTCCTCAAGCACAAACATAGTCACTCTCAGCTGAGCCCTCTTTTTATTTAAATTGCAAGATGCTTGTTAAAAATATTTTATCAGCCTTTTTGATATCATTTATAAATGATATATAATATGAAATTCTGAATTTTCCTCTAATACTAATTATATTTTCCTTTGTTCATGTATGAGCTTCCCTGGTGGCTCAGATAGTAAAGAATCCACCTGCAATGCAGGAGACCTGGGTTTGATCCTGGATAAGAGAATGGCAGGAAGAGAAGGGGACGACAGAGGATGAGGTGGTTGGATGGCATCACCAACTCATTGGACATGAATTTGGGTAAACTCCAGGTTGGTGATGGACAGGGAAACCTGACGTGCTGCGGTTCATGGGGTCGCAGAGTCGGACACAACTGAGCAACTGAACTGAAGAGAATGGCAACCCACTCCAGTATTCTTTCCTGGAGAATTCCATGGCCAGAGGAGCCTGATGGGCTTCAGTCCATGGGGTCACAAACAGCTGGACACAGCTGAGTGACTAACACTTTCACTCTTTTGTTGTTGTTGTATAATTGAAATATATTACCTAAGGATTAATATGGCATAAAACAGAATAATCAAAAAACGTTAACAAGATAAAATGCATAACCATTTATCAGCCCTGAGGAAATTCTTATAAGGGGAAAAAATCTTTTCTGTTTTTATGTATATTGTACAGATTTGATGAGTGCACTTTCTCAGCTGTTACACGCCATTTCTGTCCATGCCTGCTTTCCATCCTGACTGGATTGGGATCATTCCCTGTTTATTTTTGTGTCTTAAGCAACTTAGCATTGGGCAGGCATTCAATAAATGTCATAAGGTTTAGGAAAGAAGGTAAGAAGAAAGAAAAAGTTTTTTTGGGGGGAAGTGGTAAAGGAAAGAGGAAAGAAATGAGAAACAGTTAAATATACAGTGAAATACTACTTACACTCACTGAGATAGTTACTTTATATAAGTCATTTTAAGTAGGAGAAGGTCTGTTTTCTGAGATTTCAACACAGTCCAATATCGATGCTAAGATGAAAATTCAGTGTTTTGAATGAGAAGTAACAGAATAAATTACACACACACGTGTGTGTGTGCATATATATATATATATATCCATCTGTGTGTGTGTGTTTGTGTTGTTGTTGTTATTGGCTAAGTCATTTACAACTCTTCACAACCCCATGGCCTGTAGTGCACCAGGATCCTCTGTCCATGAGATTTCAAAAAGGAGCTATTATCAAATATAACTACAATCAGTACTAGATGTGTAGACAGGGCAACTTAGCAAAGTCCGTTTGTTAAAATTCCACTCCATGTCCCAGTGTCTCCCAGCTAACATTTGTTTACTGACAATTTCCTTTTCCATCTTCAGATCAACTGCCTTTCTCTTCTTTGAAGTCCCAAACTATCACGCTTGACATCCTCCTTTGTCTTTAGCTAAAGATGGTTTTAAGATGAATTTTTCAACCATAGTGGCGAGTTATTGACCTTTCCTCAGTTTCTCTGTGCATGCACAGCATTAAATTTTTGTGTGATTTCCTCCTGTTAATCTCTCTCATGTCAATTTAACTCTTAGGCCAGCCAGAAGAATTTAGAAGTGTAGAAGGAAGTTTCTTCCTTCCCAAGGAATTGAAACAGAAGCCCAGAAAGGGATATTTAGCCAACTCAATAGTGTATCAGAATATTAACAAAATGAATTAAGTGACAGTGTAACATAGCAAAAGTAGTCAATTAAAGGGGGAAAGATGATGGGAGGGGATGGGACCGAAAGAACACATGTGCTGTTATAGAATCAGAGTTTTGCCTTATACGCAGCCCAAGGACCTCTGTGACACAGAGGTTTAGTGGTGAAGGAGCTTATTCACAAGGCGGCCAAGCCAGGAGTCAGAGGACAAGTCTCAGTCCCGCCTCCCCAAAAGCATGGGGGTTTGCGACATTGATGAGACAAGCAGGATGGTCTCAAGTGAGGGGAAAGTTGATGGGAGGCAGGGGAGGGAGTTGGTACTAGATGCTCTGGCAGGTGCTCCTGGGTTACATGCTTCTGCACCTTCATATTGGAAGCACTTTGTGGGATACGTGTGCTTAGGCTCAGCTTTGGGGTCCACAGTCAAAGCTGCCCTTAGCTGGCTCACCCTTGGGGTGAGAGCTGACTCCAGGATTCTGTAAACCAACCGGACTGTTGGAGCTGAAAAATTATGCAATTAAAGAAAGGAAAAAGAAAATACACTAAAACCCAAAATGAGCTTAGTCAATGGAGGCAATTTACAAGCAAAGGAGGTTGAACAAGCTGTTCTTGTTTCTGTTGTTCTGTAAGACAAGCCCAAGGATTTCTATCAGTTATGCTTTTCTGCTAAGTCTGCAGGGCATGGTTTCAGAGCCAGGGCTTCTCTACCTTTCTCCGCTGCCAGCTCGGTCTGCCATCTGGTGGGGCTTTATTTGCAGCCTGCTCTTTCAAAGTGCCGCTCAAACACGCCTGTGCAAAACACACTGGTGGTGGGGGGAAGGGTGGGTTCACCTCTCCTGGGGTCCTAAGACCCCATGCCTTCCTCAAAGCCTAAGGTCAGTGCTTCTTGCAGATTTATTCTTTTCTTTGCCCCATAAGCCTGTTAAGTTAACTTGTAGACAAATAAGACGTGCCCTCTCCCCTGCTTTTTAAGCTTTCTCTAAACTGGGGTGTATTAACCATGACGCTATAGTCCTTTGGGACCAGGTCAGCCTTTGTAAGTGGAAGCGGGGCGGAGGACTGATCTATGCAGTGTGGCATGTTTAGTTGCATCTCTGACCTCTACCTAGTTGATCACAGTGGCACCCTCTCCCCACCACCACCACTGTCGTGATGCTAAATATGTGACCAGACATCATCCAGTGTCCCCTGTGGGGAAAAATTGCCTTTGATTGGCAATTTTGAGAATCCCTGCCTTAGGTAAAGTTGGTGCCTATTTCCTCTCTTTATCTAACAATATACTTTGACTTATTTTTCAGTGTACTTACTGGGCTGCTCCCCCTGATGCATCCTCAGTCTCTCCCTAGTACCCCTTACACACATATAAGGAGGGAATGCAGGGGTAGTTTGTGTGCCAGGTCGCATCAGTCTTGTCTGACTCTTTGTGATCTTAAGGACTGTAGCCCACCAGGCTCCTCTGCCCATTGGGTTTTCCAGACAAGAATACTGGAATGAGTTGCCATTTCCTTCTCCAGGGGATCTTCCCCACGCAGGGATCGAATCCACATCTCTTAGGTCTCCTGCACTGGCAGGCAGGTTCTTTACCACTAATTCCACCTGGAAAGCCCAAGAGTAGTTTAAGTCTTCACTATGGGACCAACCAGGAGAAGGCAATGGCACTCCACTCCAGTATTCTTGCCTGGAAAATCCTATGGACAGTGGAGCCTGGTAGGCTGCAGTCCATGGGTTCACTAAGAGTCGGACATGACTGAGCAACTTCACTTTCACTTTTCACTTTCATGTATTGGAGAAGGAAATGGCAACCCACTCCAGTGTTCTTGCCTGGAGAATCCCAGGGACGGGGGAGCCTGGTGAGCTGCCATCTATGGGGTCGCACAGAGTCGGACACGACTGAAGCAACTTAGCAGCAGCAGCAGCAGCAGCATGGGATCAATCAGGACGACTGTCTCATTGACTTTGTCTTCATTAGCATGAAAATATTGTACATGGTTTTTAAGCTAATAATGCTGCACATCATGGGCTTCTCTGTTGGCTCAGATGGTAAACAAGCTGCCTGCAATGTGGGAAACCTGTGTTCCATCTCTGGGATGGGAAGATCTCCTGGAGAATGGAATGGCTTCCCACTCCAGTATTCTTGCCTGGAGAATTCCATGGAGAGAGGAGCCTGATGAGCTACAGTCCATGAGGTTGCAAAGAGTTGGATACGACTGAGCAACTAACACTTTCACTTTCATTGCACACCATAAAAAAAAAAAAAGACAACAATCCAATAGTGAAAAACCAAACACATGGTCGAAATGTAATTATGTGGTATTAAAAACATAGCTGAAAATAATGGAAGGTATAGTCAATATTTTACTGAAATCATATGGAAAATGTTTGGTTAAAAAATTGACTTATTTTTCCTTTACTGTGTCAAACCCATGGCTATTTTGAGCAAACCTTACCTCTGAAAATGACTATACAAAGAAAATTGTCAGAATGGGAATTTTTTTTTCCACAATGGGATATTGTAAAGAATGAACATTAAGGATTACAGTCCTAAACCATTCCACAACCCCAGTGGTGCAGAATGGGACTGTGGGATGTATCCACTTTCCGGTAGTCTATTTTAAGCACCCAAGTTTGATGATGAAGAAGTTAATGCAGTTTCCAGTAGTGCCTAACTTACCCTCAGGGAGTGGCTCTTGCTGCGAGAACCTGGCTCATTATGGATTATTTTGTAGCATCAGTCACGCTATGAGATGACAGGACTTTATAAGACAAACATTACGGATCAACCTTCAGAGGCCAGAACCACAAGCAGGCAAAGATTCTCATTGGCAGAACAGAACTGAAAGCCCTTAATGAATTCTGTTACCGTGGCAGCATATTGTCAAATCATGCTCTAATAGCAAAAGAGCTGGAAAACCATACCAAGAAATCAGCATGTCTTTTGGCAAGCTAGAGATCAGGGTTTGGTGTTGAGCTTCCAAACATTCTAAAGGAGAGAATTAACATCAGAGGAGGCCAAAAATCTCTGTGCAAATTCTCCAGGAGCTCGGGTATGAATCCTAGAGCAGCAATGTGAACCCAATTTGGGTTGTTTTTTCTTCTTCTTCTTCTTTTCTTCCCCAGAAGTAATTAGATGTTAGTTGGCTTATTAATGAAGAGAACCCTCAAAGGGTACCAGGGACCACAGTCACATTTTAGGGAACACAGCTGTTTCTGAGTCAGTTCTTATACTATCAACCTCTGTAATTTAAGATGTGGCAGAATTTTAAGGCAATTAGCATAATATAAAGGTGATGAGGTACTTTTGATTGCTTGGGAATGAGCCAGTATTTTATATTTTGTCTTGGGAAGATAAGTACATTAAAATCTGTCTGATTTAATCATGTGGATCATCTTGTAAATCACCCAAAATATTAGAAAATCAGAGATTTAAAAGATAAATGAAACTTGTGGGAGAATGAAGATATACACGTTGTCTACCAAGTTCCATTTATTTATAGTATTTCTTTGCAGTACCTTTATTTTAGGCCTGTATTTGCCAACCAGTTTTCCAAGACTTTGCAATGTATGTTGCAAACTTACCTGAAGCAGTGTCTGTTTCTCTCTTTCCTTTATTTTTACTCAAATCTGCTTATCTTCCATTTCCTTTTTAATTCCCAGAAAGCTTACAGCTTCCCGTGTGTCTCCACCCATTGTTTTTGAAATGAAAGGAAAACACACTGAAATGGAGAAATGATTTCAGACTTTGCTCCTTGAAAATCTAGAGTTTTCACAGAGGTGACGTCTGAGCAGCAGTTGGGGAGGGAAAAAAGAGAGCAGACAGGGCTCAAGGGCTCCCATTCCAACTTCCAGTTTACAAACTGAATCTTATGTAAAGAAAGATTTGCACAGCACAAACATCTTAACCTTAGTAGAACCTACAATGCTGTCAGCTAAGTAGACCTAGGGTTGAGCATTTGATGAAGGGAAAGTAATCATACTGAATAATAGAAGCATGTAGGTGTTTCATCTCATAATTACTCTTTCTTCAACCATCTTAAATGAAATCAGTATCTAAAAATCAGGAACTACTTATTTCCTCCCATTTAATACTAGCCTTTACTCTCCAAATACCTCTTGCAAGATTTAGTAGCTTCTGACATTTCAACAGGGGCAAAGCATGTTGTGGTTCAGATAGATTTCTATTAAGTTCAGTTCAGTTCAGTTGCTCAGTCATGTCCAACTCTTTGCAACCCCATGAATTGCAGCATGCCAGGCCTCCCTGTCCATCACCAACTCCCAGAGTTTACCCAAACTCATGTCCATTGAGTCGGTGATGCCATCCAACCATCTCATCCTCTGTCATCCCCTTCTCCTCCCACCCTCGATCTTTCCCAGGATCAGGGTCTTTTCAAATGAGTCAGTTCTTCACATCAGGTGGCCAAAGTACAGGAATTTCAGCTTCAGCACCTTCCAGTGAATATTCAGGACTGATCTCCTTTAGGATGGACTGGTTGGATCTCCTTGCTGTCCAAGGGATTCTCAAGATTCTTCTCCAACACCACAGTTCAAAAGCATCAATTCTTCTGTGCTCAGCTTTCTTTATAGTCCAACTCTCACATTCATACATGACTACTGGAAAAACTACAGCTTTGATTAGACAGACCTTTGTTGGCAAAGTAATGTCTGCTTTTTAGTATGCTGTCTAGGTTGGTCATAACGTTTTTTTCAAGGATCAAGCGTCTTAATTTCATGGCTGCAGGCAAAATCTGCAGTGATTTTGGAGCCCCCCAAAAATAAAGCTTGTCACTGTTTCCAGCATTTCCCCATCTATTTGCAATGAAATGATGGGACCAATTGCCATGAAGTTAGTTTTCTGAATGTTGAGCATTAAGCCAACTTTTTCACTCTCCTCTTTCACTTTCATCAAGAGGCTCTTTCATTCTTCTTCACTGTCTGCCATAAGGGTGGTGTCATCTGAATATCTGAGGTTATTGATATTTCTCCCGGCAATCTTGATTCCAGCTTGTGCTTCATCCAGTCCAGCATTTCGCATAATGTACTCTGCATATAAGTTAAATAAGCAGAGTGACAGTATACAGCCTTGACATACTCTTTTCCCGATTCAGAATCAGTCTGTTGTTCCACGTCCAGTTCTGTTGCTTCTTGACCTCGATACAGATTGAGTAGGCTAATTTAAAAAATAGTATGAAAGGGTAAGGATGTAAATATATAATGAAACAAGGAAGCTAAAAATTATTTTAAATGATATCTCTGTTGTCCCAAAGAAAGATTATATATCTTAATAATTGCTGTATCTATAAAGATTTCATAAAAATAAATGTTATTTTTAATCATAAATATATTTTAACTAGCTATGGCTTTATCATTATCTAAAAATTATTCTTTATTTGTATGCATTATATTGTAATTTATAAATTTAATTTTGAAATGAA